>NNCF01127486.1:0-22357 GCA_002313205.1 Laupala kohalensis | reverse complement strand
AACAATTACAACAACAAAAATAAAACGAGGATATACAAAATCATACATGAATTAAAATAATAATGTGTTAAAATAAGAGTATATTAAAATAAGAAAAGTATTAAAATAAAAATAAGAAAAGTACTAAGATGAGAAATGTATTTAAAAAATATAATATCATACCATTTAAAAACTAAATTTCATAATTTAATTCATTAAAAAAATAAAGTAATTTTTTATCTTAAATTTAATTATTTAAAGTAATTTATCTTAAATTTAATTATTAAAGCAATTAAATTCAATTCAATTCTTTAAAGTAATTTAAAATTAAATTAAAGTATTAAAACTAAATTAAATAATGACTGAACCAAACTCTAAAAAATATGTTTAATAATTACACTTAGGAAACCGACCCAGACACTTGAATCACTTAGGTGCACTTCACTTAACTCACACTTTTACTTATTTCCCTTACTGACTCCCCCATTGCCCTCCTTCTTACATCACTTCACTTCACATCATCCCTAAACAACTGGCTTTGTAACTACACTACCACACACTATACCTGTGCAGAGTGGCATAATGGAGGTGCTATTGACTTTAATGAAAGAATTAGTCACTAACAATGTTTTTTGGTGATATTTGACACTCACCAGGAGTAAATAGGTTAAGAATTGTGTAAAATTGTGATCAGGGATGATAGTGAGCGATCTGGTGATTGGTATTTTTGTATTATTGAAATGAAATAAGCTCGTATTGGGGGCAATTGACACCTGTTGACTATTTATTGAGAACTTGCGAAAGTGTGTCAATTAGAAACCTTTTGTTTTGGTGATTACGAACATAGCACTAACCCAGCCTGAGAATTGTACGCCCAAAATAACCACTTTGCTTTACAAGTGGTTGAAGTTTGATATTGATTGATGCACATTTGGAGCGATTAGTGTTGTTCTGAATTAGTGCTGTTAATGATATGTTAGGAATGATTAGTGTTTTGAAGAGTCATATTGGAATTTGTCCTTGCCGTGGCGTACTTGAAGTAGTTATTTTGAGCGAATTTTTGTTATTCCTGATAGTATCCTGAGACGGTGAAGTGTTATTGAAGTAGTCCTTTGCATCGTGAACCAGCGAACCCCGGGAACAGAGATGTCCTCCCCTTTTGTCGAAATTGTTGTCGTGGTCGTAGGGGTTGAAGTGTTCCCCTGTTCCTCAAATACAGCAGTAGACATGTTTCTGCTACGTCGCGTGTCCCCGTGAGAATTGCCGGATTGATAAATCCCCCGTAGTGTTCTGATTATATATAATAACTGATCCTTATTGGCACTCGTCATTCGTGGTCCTTAGCTAACCGAAGCGAGATACATAGATACAAATACAAACAGGTTTGTGTATATACGCTGTTTGAAACTGAATTTTTGACCATCAATTTATTTATTTAATTTATTGTTATCACGTTTACTTATATCATCAAATATTAATTATGATAATAATAAATTTATTGTTAAAAAACAGTACAAACTGCGTATGACCACGTGGAGAACAATAAACTAATTTACTCTCCGGAAGCAAGCGAGGGGCCATCCCATCAATTCCGATCAAGGGCCCTAAGGCAGAGGGGGATTAAAAAAAAATCAGCAAAAGTTCCTAGATAAGATAAAAAGTTAGCTGCGAGTTATAATACTAATAGAATGTCAATATGTTTGTAATTTTAAACAAAAAATTACATGTAAGTTATTATCGAACTATAGATTATTCTGAGTATAGTGTTTAAAAATCATAAAAGTTGAAAAAAACACTAAATTCACGATTTTCTGTTACAATAAACACGCCTCTAGACAAAGCCTAGAGGCGTGTGATAGATAAGTAAATTTATCAGTATAATAAAGTTCGATACTTTGAGACTCGGTTAATAATTTTAATTCGCCAACTGTGTAAATGAATTACTTGCACGGTTTCAGCTACATATGTATTCTTGTGGTGATTGTGTTGTGATGATAAAGCGTTTCAAGCGTTTAAATGAAGATTTGGACTAAAGTTTTCTTATAGTTTTTTCTTTCTTTCTGAAAGCCAGTTTCGTCAGCTGCAAAGGCAAGGTTCTCTCGAAATGTCAATAAAAATAAATTAAATAAAAGTATTAAATATATGAAGCATTCCAGGATTGAGTAAAGATAAAAATACAATTATAATAAGTAATATTTTGCAGTATAAATCGCACGTTGTGTTTTTGTTCGGCGTTTTAATCAATTATTAGAAAAGTACCATGACAATACCTTGTTAATGTAATATAAAAATTAATGAATTCACATACATTAACTATTGTCTTAGTTTTAAAACTATTTCATGGGAAATTTACATCTGGTATTGAGTTATTTTACTAAAATCGACAAACTCCTTGACAGAACTAGAAGCAACGATAAAATTGGAATCTCTTCATAACAGATTTGAACAAGATAACCATAGTGACTAAAATAATTCTATCGCCTTGCGGTCAAGTGATCGTGATGGACAATAGAGTATTGTGTGCAAGCTAACAAGCAATTTATCTGCAAAATACATGTGTAACTCACACTACGTCATCGACCGCTAACTACGCGTCGAGATAAGCTATATGACTTTGATCCTTGTACAATATTACAAGGGCACAACAAATATTACAGCTGTTAATGACTCCAGATAGTAATGATTATGAAACAGTGGATAGAGTTATGAACAGTCTTCTATTATTGTTTGCATCCACCAATGAAATAATTGGTTACCGAAGAACCCTTTATGACTAGAAAACGTTTCGCCATAAAAATATTTTCTCCATAAAACGAAAAACAAATTCACAATCCGTGATTTTAAAAAACACGACTTGTGTTTTTACATTGAAAATATTATATATACATTAAAAAGTTTGTCATTAATCTCATACAAATAGACCACACTGCCTTCAAGATTACTGTATGGTCCAATATTTCCATTACATACCTTATTTTACGAACATACATTGACACGTAAATAAAAAATACAAACTTTAAATAATTGACAATTTAAACCAATATGAAAATTAACAAAAACATAGAAACACAAACATAAATACTCAGATCTAGAGTACATTTCATTTTGATCTTTTAATAATAATGTAATAATAATTTACTCTGCAAGTGAGCAATGGTGGCATACTAATACATAAATGCGTAACGCGAAAACGTGTCCGTCTGTTTGCTACTTGATCACGACTAAACCACAGAAGAACTTATTGTGATGACATTTGGCGACGAGGTAGTTTAGGTGTCCAGGATGAACATAACCTAACTTTTATTTTTTAAATGTTTGATAAGAAATATAGAAATGCTTTTTAAAATAAATGTCGATAAAATCAGGTAAAAAGAGAGTTATATTTGCTTACGCTGCCTAAACGCTTAGAAGTAGGTGACAACTATGAATGGCAATATCTACCCTTGGGTCAAACCAGTCGGAGCGAGATGCTGACCACGTCTCCTCCTTCTAGTGCCGAGGTCAAGTAATTGCGGAGCTCTACCCTCCGCGAACCCCTTGGGTACCTTCGGGGATGGTGTGGGACAGTTTGACTTGAGCAGTCAAACCAAATGTTAATAAATACAAACTAATAACTCGAATGAGTCAATTAAGTAATGACCTGGATTAACTTCGCTTCCGTTTTTTCGAATTATTTTAAAGCACTACAGGTGTGTAGATATCTTACAATTTTATTGTCAAAGAAACAGTTACAAATTGCACGGGACTACGAGGAGGACAATTACTCTAATTCACTCTCCGAAAGCGAGCAAGGGAGCACCCCATCAAAACCAATCAAGGGCCCTAAGGCAGAGGCGGATTTAACATTCCCGCACACCACTAAGATAAGAATAAAAGTAGTTTGCTACATGTTATAATATTAACACAATACCAACAAATTAATATTTAATAAAACACAAAAAAGTTATTTAATAAGTATGTATTACTATAAACTACAGATTGTTCGGAAAATATTTTTTATAAATCGTAACTATTAAAATAACTCTAAATTCGAAATTTATTGCTTCAATAGAGCATATAGAGAACATGTACAACAAATCCGCCGCTACCCAAAGGGAAACCGTAGAAAATCGGGGGCCAGGATGGGAAAAGTTCTTATGAAGTAATGTTCATTCCATTAGCTCTCTTGTTGTCTCGCATTCTAATTATTTTTACATGATAAAGTAAATTAATTAAATATATGTTCGATACGTCACTGATCACAGAAAAACTTAACACATCTCTGATAACCCCAGTCATTACGAGCGAAGAGCCTCGGTCTTTGAACTCAAATGAGCAGGAACTGCTCCTACTCGGTTTAAAAGAAGTTCATCAGATATTTTCATAAATTCTCATCACCATCATCATAAATGTATTTTCTCATAAACTCCTCCGTTAATTCTACTAAATTTTATTGTGGGCTTAAATTTTTGTGAAAATTAATGAAAAGCCACCAAATTATGTTCGTATTAGGATTATGTCATGTCTTTCCAATTGTTATGCAAATTTTCTATTGAAGACTTTTTTTAAAAATTTCGTGAAATTATTCAACGACATGGAATGCTGAAAATTAATTAATAAATTTACTGTCTAAAAAGCAGTTACAAAATTCGTATGACCTCGTGGGAAACAATTAACTAATTTACTGGGATGATTGGATATGGTTTTCGAATATCACTATAAAGGTCAACCTATCTTCGGAGACCGTTTTAAACACCCGCAAAAATAGTTGATAACGATTTGCAGAGATCTTAGCGCTGAGCTGAAGGTTCTGGGAATGGCCACATTCGCGCTAGGATCGTCAAAGTCTTCCAGACGTAATTCGTATATTCTCCACAGGTAGCATTCGCGGCTGTGTTTAACGATGGGTCATAATAGAACCGCTCAATATGAAGTTATATGGGTGTATAGCATCCGAGAATCCGTTTTCAACCATTGAACTTTCACAGGCAAATGGCGACTATGAATAAGGTTCTCTCATAATATGAATTAATTCTCAAAAATTGCTAAAATAATATTTATCGGCGATTTTGTGTACCGATGTTTTAATTGTGAAACACATAAAATTCGATCCCTATTTGCTTGAAATTTTTTCAAGACATGAATAATGCTTTTATCGTCCAAACAGAAATTAAAACAATAATTTATTCTATAAAAGGCTATCGCCGTTGTCACAAGTTGTGATTATGTGTCGCAACTATGCAAGTATCTTCCCAAAACACAACAAATAACTTTTTTATAAGAAACTGATGTAAAAGAATCAAAACAATATTAATTTTTATTATACAACATTTGACTTGTATATCCGTGGTATTCATTTTACTCTATGCAATGAAGTTTCATCGAACATAACCCGTTCTGTATTCTGTAGTGAACAGAAAGAAAGTCCTGAAGATTTAATTATTTGATATAGATTTAAGGTTCTGAGCATTGAATGCAAACAATAACCTTTAGAGACTGTTGACACAGCGATGCAGCGCTATGCTCAATTTATCCAACTGCGAGACACATGCTTGAGGGATAGCAGCAATAGCGTTTTCAATGTTCTTCTGTTGTTCTTACAGAGAGTGAAGATTATTTGAGTACACCTGACCCTTCAAAAAAGAGTTCTGGCGATCGAGGTGGCCAAGAGATTTTACTTATTGAAAATATCCGTACAATCGCTCATCTTCTGGGTCAGGTGTATTCGACATTAGTTCATTAACAAGGGTCAATTCCGTGTCAGAATTGGATTTCTTTCCCGGGCCCGTTTTATTTTTCCCACTCTGTATTTTACAGCGAAAGAAAATTTAGTGGAGTTGACAATATGCTGATAACTATGTGAAAGTCACATTAAAATGAAGGAGCACCTCGGCGATCCATTAACCCTTCTCTCCTGGGATGCAGGTGCGCTTGGAGGGGACATGTATTTCTGTGTTAGAAGGACTTCAGTGAATTATGGTGTTCCCAAGTCGAGTAAGTCATCTGGGCTTATGCTAATATAACGCAACACTGCAAACGTAATGCAATAGATCCATTCATCGTCTTCGACTCGTTCGTAGAGTTCGAAAATCAAAGCAAGCGATGATCACCGATACAGATCAAACTATGATTTAGAGATGTGGTCTGAGACCAGGTACAGAAAAAGTAAAACAAAAATAGATGAGTGAAGACGAAAGGGAGAAGCAAACAAAGGAAAAAAATTTTGAAGGAGATAAGGTAGTCACAAAATGCAATGAATAAAACACAAGTCGAAGAAGAACAATAAAAGATGAAGAGGACAGCATAGAGATGGTCACTCGCAGGACCTGTTCCTTTAGATATAAGATAATTTAAAGAATTGTTAAATGTTCATTACTTCTTCAGATGGAAAATTGATACTAGAAAAAATATTAAATGAAGTACTGTTTATTAAAATGATCACAAGAAAATTGATAAGAATGAACATCTGTCTGTGTAACAGGTAGTTATTTCCATTGATGAGTAGAGCATTTACGTGGGTCGTAACTGCCTGCTGATCTTAAAGTTACTGTTCAACTAAAGGCAAACAAAGTTTCAAATTATAGATTAAACAATTCCCTATCCAGTGACGATGAATTTTTATATCATCACGGGAAATTTTTGTTTTTGAATGAATTGACTTTAGATTATTATAAACTAATATTGAGAAACTTTAACGGGCATATTTTTTATTTATTTATTTTTATATCGTGACACAATTATCGGTTTCACATTGCGAAAAAGAGCAACTAAAACATATGTCGTGGTAGATTCTTTATTGCATTCACAATAAATTCTCTTCCTCTCCAAAATAAATATTTCAAGAAGGTTCAATTAGAACAAAATTTATTTTTCTACCGTCGTAATATAAAGAAACAAAGGATGACACCAGACGGCGAGACCAGGCATAGATAGTTCCGTGCGTCTAACTCACAAAATGGTTTCTGGCGAGTCGGTGGTCGGAAATGCCGTGCTTGGTGTTGAGATATCCCGTGATTCTTGCTTGGAGAGGCCGGGCGGTGATATGAAGAGAAGTCTGTTCACTGCCGGTCCGTTGGTAGAGGTATGAACTTGTGATTAGGCTTCTGGTTTGAATTAATCGGGCGGAGGCGTAGCGATCCTGTTCGCAGCCGATTAATAGACAGAAGTGAGCGTTGGTTTGCATAGACAGGCGTATGCGTGCGGCCGTTGCGTAGACCGGAACGATAAGTAATCTTGCGATTTTACGAGCCGTCTGTTCGCCGCTAGTGCGTAGCTAGGAATGATAAGTAATCAATCTTGGTTGCTACGGGTAGGGGCATACCACTGTGTTGATATTCGTTTATTCATAGATAAATGAAGGTTTGTGATGTCATCGTGGAAACCAGTTAATGGCGTGTCGTCGTAGGCGTCGGCTTATGGGGGAGATTCATCGATACGTATGTATAATACGTATTAGGTATGTAATATGTAGGGATGTGTCCCTACACATAGTGAATGAAAAAAGAATTGCAATGACGTTAATATTTTTCTACCTTACGCTTCATTTTAAAAGAATAAATCAACAAAATCTGAGAAAAATAGTTTCACCGGAAACGTGACTGAAGATAATATGATCCTCACGAAAGAAAGAGTCACGCGAAAATCTAAATTTATATCTTTATTTATTAATTCAAAAAATAATTGTCTCCATCCAACACTGAAAATGAGTACTGCGAGTTATTAGTTAATTAGAATTTCTCCGTTAAATATTTCCAAATTTCGTGAATATTTGACACTTGACTTCAGTCAACACGGATATAATACCTTAATATACTTTCCTCTCAAAAAGAAGCAAAATACCACAGATTATATTAGGTACAGATGGATCACTCGTAGCAGCGCTCCACTAGCAAGGCGCTGAACTAACTAGCCCCCACCATCCGTTTAACTGGTTGCTCGCGTAGTGAGTGTTGACATTGGCGGCAAGCACATGGTTTTCATGTGGCGACTGCGACTAATTGAAGCTATTCGAGCTCTGCTTGGAGTTGATTTGTGTGTGTTTTAGTTCGAATCACGCATTTAGAATTGCTGGTTCTGAGTTTTCACTGCAGGTTAATTGTTTGTAGGCTGCTGCAGAATATGGCAGCGGGTACTCGATGAAAAGGGAGGTGTGTTGAGCGAAATTTTGACGATAGTTATCGCCTTCCCCGTGACGCGCTGTGGTGCATCTGTGACCATTGGACTTATGGGAGTAAACTATCTGTACCTTCTGTAATCTGTGCAAAAGACCATCCCAAGAATTGGGAACAAACTATTCAAAAGAAAACACGAGTCAGGATGGGGATAGTATGCACAAAATATAACATTCTCGTCTAATATAGTATTAATATTGTAGTCTTGTAAACAATTTAAACTGCTAATTTCAATCATCAGGCGAATCTGGTACTAAACAAACAAATACGTGAATTTAACCTAACAAAATGTTGCGTGTCTGGAAATAAAACAATCGTTTATTTACAAGGTCGTTCACAATACTATAATAATGTACACGATCCTTCCAAGATTGAGTACACACAAAAATGCCTCTATAATGAATCCTGAGACAATAAAAACCACCCATTGAGGTATATTAATATACTAACATATTACTATATTTACTATGAATACTCAGTGAAAAAAAATAGACAAATAACTTAAATATGTATTTACTTTCCTACACTCACTATTAAGTAAAAGTTAAAAATATTTAATGGGATAATGAAGGGTTTGCACATGGAATTTTTTTTCAGTAAAAACAAATTATTCCTAAACGTGATAGAAGTTTTCAATGAACGCTAGAGGATACTTCTAACCTCACATTTGAAAATATTTATTAATTTGGAGAGACTAGAGATATATTTTATTTCTTTTAGGAAGGATAACTACATAGAAGAATTCCTCGTTACAAGAAAAACCATTTTCCGATGTGCTTTGACTACAAGGTCTTCTCTCTCATTCTCTTTATTGTAGAGGTTATATGGTGCAGGTGTGAGAAACGCATTTCCGGGCCACACGATGAAGAAATGAGAGCGCTTGCGATCTTTAATCTTTTATTGGTACTTCAGCCTGTAAAGCGTGTGGCTGCGAGCTCAAACTTTGTTTACGGTTTCAAATCGTCTTTCCCTTTTGTGATTTTCTTTTGTGAATTGAAGGAGACCATGGCGGAAGAGGACAAGGAAAGTGCGGAAATCTCGGATGGTATAGTCGGCTTTTGAGTTTAGGAGACCAAATTCACCTTGCGTGATAGTCGATACAGAGACATTTCGAATCAGAAATTAAACCATTCATCCTTCACCACAACAAATTATAAATGTATTTAAAATTGCATTTTTTTTTGTTTGTTTCGGGGTTTCTCTCCGTTTTTCGTTCGTGTAGAGGTGAATTTTTTATACAGGCTCTCTAGACTTTTGTCTAGGGGCGGCGTATACTGAAATAATAAATCTCGAATTTAGTATTATTTTAATACGACTTATAAGCAATAATTTTCGGATAATCTATAGTCTGATAACTTTTTTGTGTTTTATTAAGTATTTATTAGTTGGTACTATGTTAATGTTATAGCACGTACCGAACTACTTTATTCTTATCTTAGGAGTAAAGTACTGAAATGTTAAATCCCCCTCTGCATTATTGCCCTTGATCGGAATTGATGGGATGGTCCCTTGATTGCTTCCGGAGAGTAAATTAGTTTATTGTCCTCCACGTAGTCATACGCAGTTTGTAACAGCTTCTTTGACAATAAATTTATATTTATTTATTTGCTCTATTGTAGTTGTTCGTTTTTCTCTGACATATTTCCTATATGACCATACTCTTTATGACAAGGCACTAGCTACTATCCCCTTGAGAGCGTTCAGATGGCACTAATGTAAGGGTTCTTTTCCGAGTGCTTGTGGTCACATGACTGTTTTCACATAGACTAGCGCTGGTAAAAGGAAAAATATCCGTAATCGTATCCGTAATCGCAAGCTTGAGTGATCATCGAGCTAATTTATCTAGTTGCTGGTCGAATGCTGTCCCAATGCTAATTTAGCAGCGCTGGTGCACTAGTAGCTAATATCAGCACGGCGTGTTCACACGACGCCATAGTAACTGAATCAATATTTTATTATGAATGCGTGGATTTACGTTACTACTTTACACGATAAATCAAATTCACACAATTTCTACTCGTTTGAGAAATATAGAAAAATGTTTGAAAAAGCGAAAAATTGTAGAGATGTTTTCCTCTAATGCTTCACATTTATGTTCATAGAAAGATGTGAAACAATTATTTTTCGATGTTCTTCTTTAAATAATAACACAAATATGATACCCCTAGTTTTCTGGATACCCTATGAAGTGACTACGGCCAACCTCGTACGTCTACGGCTTCCAAGTTACTGCATTGGCACCTGCCATAAAGCTCCTTTTATGAGCTCTTTCCTCAGCGAACGAGAGGAAGATACGGAGTTGCGAGAATCGACAACTTTTCTCTCGTTCTGAGTCTCAGTGACAAATATATTTTCTCGCACTAGATGAGTGTTTGTAGCTTAGATCGCGTGAATTTTGTGAATCTTTTTCAGAACTATTATTTCTGAGTCTCCATTCATTTATGAGTCGTCTGGTTTCAAATCCAGGTACAGCGCGTTTTGCCAAAATATGCGTTAGCATTAGTTTCCTAGTGACCATTTTTTTAAAATAAAGTACAAATTCTGTAGTTCTTATACTGCGAGTACATATCAGGCNTAATAGTTAAAAAAAAAAACACAAAACTTTTATTTTGTTGCTTCAGTTTTTGGTGTTTCTTGAAAAAATAATAGTGCTGCCGCGGCAGGTTTTGATACCAGACGACTCATACATTGTAATCTTACGTAGTAGAAAACTACGAGAGTCAGGACTTAAGATATACTTTCTACCATGGGTACAAAGCGTTCTATGAACACGCAAAGACTCTGCGTAAAGCACGCCTAGAATAATACATTTACACAATAATTCGCACTGATTGTCAGCGTGATAATAGTAGGGGTCAATATGTTTCAACGTGGCTTCCACCTCAACAGCTCATGGTATAAGAAAATAGGAAAATTACAAAATGTATGCGAGCGTACCTCGTAAATTGTCCCCCACATAGAGCCAATTAATTGGCTAGTAATTAATAAGTATGATTGCGTGGTCAAGCAGTAGCGGCGATTGGGAATCAAAAGTGGTGGTGGTGGGGGGAGGCAAAAAATATTGATAATTTTCATTCACTTGACATTAATAATAATAATAAATTTATTGTCAAAAAACAGTACAAACTGCGTATGACCACGTGGAGGACAATAAACTAATTTACTCTCCGGAAGCAAGCAAGGGACCATCCCATCAATTCCGATCAAGGGCCCTAAGGCAGAGGCGGATTCAAAAATTTCAGCAAAAGTTCTTAGATATGATAAAACGTTAGCTGCGAGTTATAATACATATATAATGTCAATATGTTTGTAATTTAACGCAAATATGTTTGTAAATTTACATGTACAAGTTATTATCGAACTATAGATTATTCTGAGTATAGTGTTTAAAAATCATAAGAGTTGAAAAAACACTAAATTAACGATTTATTGTTACAATAAACACGCCCCTAGACAAAGCCTAGAGAACCTGTATAAGAAATCCGCCTCTACCCGAAGGAAAAACGGAGAAAAAACCCGGGCCAGGATGGGAAAAACATTTTATGCATACTTCCACTAAGTATGATTTAAATAATGAAATAAATCAAAGGAAAGACAATTGGTAATTACCACATCAAGGATGGTGTAATTGTTTTATAATTCCCAGTTTTAGACGGTTAAAATGAAATTTTTATCTTTCCTTAAAAAAGTGGGCGGGGGCGCCCCCTCACCCACCCCTAATTTCTACCACTTGGGTCAAGTAACTATATTTAATTTCCGAAACAATGCTCCGGGGGATAGATGGAGATAAGTGGAACTGTTCGTGTTCTGTTTTGCCTGTACCGCGCGGTCTGGCTCGTCTGTTGGTGCCCCTGTTCCCCTGTTTCCCTGTTCCCCTGCCCACGCTGTACAATGGACTAGAGATCTTAAACAAGAGAGAACCGTCAGAGGAGGAAATATAATTCGTATCTTCTCATGTTTCCGGAAAATACTTCGCGCATTTTCTCATAAAGGTGTCAATACCTGCAGTTGGTCACATGATTGTGGCGTGTCTCCCTCCTTTTCTCCCTTCTCCACCAATAAGAGACGAGCATCGAGTGACCAGTGGTGCCAAAGAGGCTATGAGAATTTGAGCGTAGTAAATACAACTGTTATGAGAAATCACGTGCTCTCTCGCTTAAGCTCTCTACCATGGGCAACGTGTCTTTTTCACTGCATCTGGGTTCAGACGCTGCTGTGAGGTGAGTGATTCAAGTCGCATGATAAGGAAGAAAAAACATAAATGGGGAAGATCAGAAAGGAAAATTAAATTAAACAAAATATTAAAGAAAATGTTTGTTTTTACTTTTTAAATTTTCTAAAATTGTTTCCTCATTTTTTTTGTACTCAGAGTTTAGTTACTCTTATGTGGCCCATTCCCCTTTTCTTCAATTGCCATGTGTTTTCAAAACCCGTTCTAATAAGCTCTTCACATTTATTATTTTCTTTTAGTTTCTAAATTACCTGTGGGTTTCTTAAGAACTACATTATACCATTTCATTGTTTAATTATCTTATCATCCTGTAAAAGTTTGGGTTATAGTTTATATCGTCTCTCTCTTTCGGAAATATTGCACCCTCTTTCTTTTTTCCCCTTACCACAAGAGAGCAAGGAATGACGTACGTAACACATGAAATGTGTAGGAGTTATAGATTGTTAAATTGCCACGTTCTATAACAATGAAAGAGCTACGTTGATGAAGATATAAGTCAATATCAGGGGCAAGATCTAGGGGTGCTATACCATTGAACCTGAACTCTCAACTGGTAGAAAAGGAATTGATAAAAGGCATACTTTGTAAAAGTGTTACCAGATCTTTCGCGCACTAAACTTACATGTTGTAGGCAAACTTGATACAAAATTGTATTACAATTTCTGCGTTTTAGACGCACAGGTCGCAATACGAGACGTGATCCGTTCAGGCTAAACTCTTNACAACCGCATAACCAATAGCGCAACTCACGACTAGTCTCCAATGTTATTAAGGGAGTATGCGATGTCTTTCTTTGCGGGACTGTTACTTGCTTCACTGAGGAAGGGGTTGTCTTAAGACGTTCGAAATTTGTCTTTTTTACATTCTTCATGTTATCTATAGATGGCGAGCGGATTCCTACTCATGTTGATTTTCCTTCCATACGTTGTGAGGTATGTATATACGTTGTAAGCTGTTTGTTATATCACTACTAGATACTTTATTTATTTCTACTCGGATTAAGTTGTAGACCCCTTAAGACAATTGTTTTAAACAATATATCATAAACAAAACTCTTGATTGGGATTTTACTTTATAACTTTCGGATGTTTGTTATTTGTTCTTTGTTAATGTCTGAATTAAAAATATATTTTAATGAATTATTTACTTGCATCTTTATTACGAATTTGTCAGAAAATCCTTATCCTTTAGAATGTATTTGCCATTTTAAACAATTAATATATTTGACAACTATTTAATAAATTGTTAACTATCTATTTGATGAGTTGATGTATTTTATTTTAAAAATTTATAACTATTATCTTTCAATAAAATACATCAGGTCATCAAATTTTATAAATATTATGTGTGTTGTAAAACCATAATTTTGAAACAGAAATGATTATTTCACGCTCCGTAAATCTCTCCCCGGTTAGTTCTTCGCCCTTGATTACGGTCTAGATCCGCCACTGATCAATGTGATTACAAAAGTTGATTGTAGACAAATGATAAATGAGGCATTAATATCACAAGAACCCAACTATTATCTAAGAACATCTTTAACAAAGTGTAGAGTCGATAAAAACCATGTAATCTAGTGTAATTGGTGTTGAACAGTATTCACATCTTGGATGAGGTAAATGTTACAACCCCTTCGATATTTTGACGCATCAGTTGAATGCGCATAGAGTAGAATTTCTCGTAGCCTCGGATGAACCGTTCCTCGGATTAACCGGTCTATCGCGTAGAACAGTTTATTTTCCTTCTCTTTCAGCGTGCAATAGCTGGCAGGTAACTCAAACATTGATTTTTCGACGGATCTTTCCTAGAAACCAAAACGAGGTAACGCGACCTACGCCGTGCAATGTGTTTGTGTTGTGGTTGGTAGAACGGGGATATGCCACTGCGAGTCCCTTCTTCCTTCCGAGTCTAATTTTCTATGAATCAACAAGTACATAGATCTCTTTTTCGTGTTTGTTTCACGGTACAATGAAATGACTGTAACGTCTCGCTTGTTTATTCGTGATGACCTGATGAAATTGAAGGATCTTTCTGCGCGCACTGCAAAAATCGATTTTTCACGCTACCGTCTTATTAACCGGCGAAACCGTTAGACGGCAACGATCTCGGTCCCGACCAGACCGGTTAAGAGGGGTTCTACTGTATTTGTTTACATAATATTTTCACATGTAAAACGTAGTTTGGTTTTGCTGTATAAGGTTGGGCATTCTATATCAATAAATTGAAATTTCTGAGGTTATTGTTTTTAAAAAAATCATTTATTAGTCTGTGGAATTTAATACGACGAACTTATGTTGAGGATCGTTTCCTCGGCGAAATGTACATTGGAATCCTCTGCTCCTCAACCCCCGCCCCATTGAGTGCCCGCAGCGCCCGGACGTTGGTTCGCTCCGCGGCCGCCGGTAGAGCGTCGGCGCTGGTGTCGCCGGTGTCGCCGATCCCGCGCCAAGGCAATGGCCGCCGTCGGGACGGCCGTCGCTAGCTGCTGCGTCGCGTTGCGTGTCGGTCGGCCGCTGCGGCCCGAGTGCGTGCAGTGAGGGTGCGTGAGGGTGCGTGAGGTGTGTTTGGACGCCGCACCGTTCGCGTGCGGCTTGTATGGAAGGACGCGTTGAGTAGGAGGATAGGGAGCAGGACGCAGTCGCCGCACCCACTCTTCTTGTCGAGGGTAAGTGGATGGCTGCCCCGTACGCGCTTCGGCCCGCGCCGAGGCTCAGCTTATTGACGCGTGGCGCACGCAAGGATCGTTTTTAGGTGTCAGAGCATTCGCTTAATTATCACGAGCACTCATTCCCTTCATTAACCAACATTTCATTTCATTGCATTCCAACATTTAGAGCAACCAATCAAATCAACTCGGTCACACACTATTTCTCACGAAGTCATCTTGTGAGAGACACTTTTATTCATCATATCCTTATTCTCGGAATGGGATGGAAGATGATAACGCAATGGGTTTTCATGTTCTGGTATCTGCTGATGATTCTGAAAAGTGTCTTCAAATGTATTCGAACCGGAATCTTTTAAAGCTTACGCATATAATTAAAATGATTCGTCACAAACATTTGTTAGTACCTTTCACACGCATATTTCATTTGTGTTGCCTCAATTGTTCTGATTTTATATTTTTGAAACTCATATATTCAGTGACTTAGAACATTCAAGGCAACACAAGATACGAATGTTTATTTTGACACAGTCATATTTATTTTTGAAAGCGTAGTATTGAGTTTAAATTAAATTACTTTATTGTTAGCACAAATGCAAACGTAAATACGAAGTATATTCTTCATGTCGTCGTTATATAAATCGAGTATTTTATTTTCCAAACATTTAGCAAGGTATATTCTCATTAAAATTTCCAATGATTTGATGCATGGTCTCTTAAATTGAGAGACGACATTTTAGTATGTCAGAAAAACATGATTATTCTGAATTTGTCATTGTTAGTCTTAATTATTTTCTCAAAACACAGAAAATTAACACAGAAATATTTTTTTGTTTTCTCTAAGGTCTCCGATGTCATAACAAAAATTTAAGAATCTTGTAACTGTTCAAGGATGAAACGCTGTTTTTCGTCTGCATAATTTTACGATAGGAGAGGAAAGGGAATGCCACCAATAATATCACGGCCGATGAGTGAATGGAATAAACATTTTGTTTACATTATACAGCAAGTGTTTCTGTCAACCTATCAATGAAAGGAGATAATGAAAAGGGAGGTCAGAGAAAGTGAGTATACCCCTTAATTCATCCGTACGACGTATTTCGCCTCAACCACTAACTGCGAGAAGGATTACATGTCATACTGATACCCATCGTGTATAATTACGTGGACGTATTGTATGGATAGATAGGGAAAGTGGAACTAATAGGGAGAAAGGTTAGCTTTTTGGAGTTGCGTAGAGGATTGTGTATTTAGAAGGCATTCAGCTCAATTCAGAAATTTCAGAACGTAATTTATAGACCATACCTTCATTTTACATGGGTTAAGAAGGAAGGTATGGTGTTTTCTAGGGGTGGAAGGTTTCAAAATATACTTATTACCCTCAACAGTCTTAGGGGCATAACGGACTAGTAAGGAAGACAAGACAACGAAGCATAACTTATCAAACAGGATAATCTCACGAGCTGGTACATGCGCTTGAAATAAAATCTCATACACGAAACAAAAGTCAATCAGAGTTCAAACAACACGCCATGAGATAGTCCTTTATCTCCTCCCGAATTCGTAGCGAAAGTCCGAGGTTGGCAATAGCTTTCCTTTCTGCATCGTCTAAATATTACATGTCTTGTTCCCTTATCACCCTCTCCTTTTTTCTTCGAGGAAGCAAAATCCTTTGTGGAAGCGAATGGACAAATTGATGGCCAATCTAACACGAATGGCTACTATTCCGCCCTTTGGTGGTTGGTCGTATTATTATCATCATCATCATTTTCTGGAGAATTCCTCCGAAGAGAGAGGGAGAGTTGGCTAAACGGTTGGAAGAGCAGAGCAGAACAGTTCTGGCTCCGAGGGGTTTTGTTTGGGATGGGGTGGATGGGAGGGTGTCTGGCTGCAACGCGTGCGACGCCAAGTGAACTGGGAGGGGTGGGGTACGAGGGAGGGGTGGGAAGGGCGGTGAAGGGTGAGAGGAGGGAGGACGATCGATGCCAAGCCCGAGCAGCCAGAGCTAGAGAGAGAGACCAGAGCAGAGCAGCAGCACAGCGCCCGCCCAGGGTTCTGCTCGTTCGTTCGTTCAGCCTGTGCCTGCGAACCGCCGCCTCCGCCTCCGCCACCGCTGATGCTGTCTCTCGGCCATTGCGCTGCGTTGGAGGTGGCGCTGGAGGGTGGCGAGGTGGTCATCCTCGCGATGCGAGTCAAGGCCGCCACGTTGGAGCAGGCCGTGCTGGAGGATCTGTTGGAGACGGTGCGACGTGAGGTGGTGGAGGTGGTGACGGCGGGGATGGAGGAGGAGGAGTTCCTCGTGATGGAGGCGCTCTTGATGGAGGCGATGGTCGTCAAATCCCTGTTGGTGGAGGGACTCTTCGTGGAAGCCGCGCTGTTGGACACCTTGTTGCTGGAGGCGCGTCGGATAGAGGTTCGCTTGTTGGAGGCTTTGCTGTTGGAGGTGGGTTGGAGGAAGAGACGAGAAGGCAGTCAGTCTGCGCTTGTCGCGGTGGAGGGGAAGGGGGTGGCGAAGAATGAGAATACGTCGGCGACGTTGCCTGCTGCCTTTTCCCTCTGCCTGTCTGTTGCATTCTCACTAGGCACAACGCGTGACCTCTCATGCTGAAATGCGACGCAGTCGTCTCCTCATGTGAAAGGACCGAAATCAATTCATTCTAAACTCCACATGTAGAAACTGTAATATACTAAAAACACAAACGTTTTAAAACACAATTCATTCATAACCATCCTATTCTACAGTCACTCTTTAAACCAAATTTAATTAAACCCTGAATGGGAAACACTATTTTCATAACACATACATTGATGTAGTCTAAGTGCAAATGCAGTACATGGTAGCGTAAGTCCAAGCTCCGTGGTCGCCAATACTGTTACGTAGCTCCCGGAGAACCTAGTTTTAATCCCTTGGCTTGTGGCTGCACAAGACGAGCGCCTTTTAAATGTTGATCGCACACAATTACGTTAAATAGCTGGGCAGACCACGCTCACCGCGTTCTACTCAAACTCGGAAATTTTCGCGAAGTTAAAACTTGTTTTTAAAGTAGCGGTGTCTTCTTGTTTTGTTCTTTCCCGACTCGCACGAATGTATTGGGAGGATGAGGTTTCTAAACACCGTTTCCTGTGCACGAGTTGCCATCGCGAAACGCATTATCTTACTTTACAACACTAAACGAAATATTTTCTTTAAGTACTATGCTCAGCGTGATGCGAAGAGAAAGTTACATTTAAGAAAGGAACTAACTATCGCGCCCACTATTGTATTTGATTCGTATTGATATGAATCTGAAGGGAATATTTGAACTGTCACGATTGATAGTTTAATATTCTCTCTTCCACGAGAACCAATTTCGATAGACGGAAATCAAATATCTGCTCTGGAAACAAAATTTTTAGGTCTTCGTACTCAAGGCAACCTTAAATGGAATTGTCGCAGTGAGCCGTAAATTTGATATGAAGAAAATTTTGCTCTTCATTCTGAATTCAAGTCCTTGTTTCAAGTCCACGCGTTTCTCGCTGCGAATATTTAGCTGCGTATTGTTACGGTATAATATTTGGGGTCACTCAAAGCAGAGCATTCAAACTTCCAGAATACAAAAGATATGTAAATCTTCCTTCAGATTAGCTTGAACCTTTGTTTAGGGAATGAAATATTCTAACTCTTCTTTGAATTTACGCGTATAAAACTATGGTGTTTGCTAACTTTGGATTGTTATGGTGCCATTGTTCTTTTCACCACTCGAAATAATTTTATATTTCGGTTAATTTTACATATTTTCATCTCAACTTGTCTATTTTCCTTACACACTTTACATCGCATGTAAATACTTTACAATACTAACCGTTCATTGGTATATTTTAATAATAATGAATTAAAATAGGACGTATAATTGTAAGAATACTTATTATTGATTCTTATTATTTATAATAATAATATTTTCTATCAATACTCTATCTTCGCTTGGCATTATGTGTGGAGCCGCATCCGACCCGAGTTTTCCTCCGGGTTTTCTTTGCGCACTTCAACCCTTGCTGGTTTCAGGAGAATTTATTTGATTATTGTCTTCCACTTGAATCTATTATGCAGTTTCTGACGGCTTTTTGGCAATAAATTATTCATGTATTGAGTTTAACAGAAGAGTAGTTCATTGACTTGCGGGAATCGTTCCTTAGCGCAACTTCTCTTTGAGATGTCAACAAAGGCTGTTTCGTGACAGAACAGAGAAAACTGTTTTAGAAGGAAAGAACGAGATGAAGGGAAAATCCTTTCTCCGTTTCTCTTTCAGAGATTGGTTCATTGTCTCCTGACGTATATCGATGCTTTCAATTTCTGTTAATTCCATCGTCCCGATTTCTTCACTGACGCGTTTGATTCATGGAGAACAGAAAACGTAATGGCGTGAACCCTAATAAACGAGACGATTCATCAAAATAAAAATAAAAAGACACGAACGTCCTTTGTGGGCATAAAATGTTTTCAGCAGAAATAATCTCTTAAATCTCTGTTAAATATACTGCTATTTAATAGATTAATGATGTTATGTTGAATGAAAGAGGAATGGGGGACCGGAGATCCAACCCGGCATACCGTATCTAAAGCCTGGTGAGCTATCAACTGGGGTTAGATACACGTCTCCCGTTTTTATTGAATATGTGGCTTCCAGTAATAAGCAGGTAACTGCAATTTTTGAAAAATAAAGATATAATCTATTAAAAATGTTTGTTTTTGTTAATTCGTTCGTATTAGTCTAAACAATTCAAAAACGTACAACTTTCTCTAATAGAGCAGAAAATTTTTTGTACAAACTCTAAAAAATTGTGATAACCAGTTAAGTGCACGTTCAACAGGAAAAAAAGGTAACTCCAATACAAATTTTCTTAAAAAAGCAAGTTACTTACGTATAGTATATGAGTACAAACTTTGTTTCTATTGCCATTACTCACTTCTACAATCATAATTTAATAGAAACATTTATTTCAATTTTTTATGCTTATAAATTTTTATTAAATATCACGACGTTTCAGCAGTTAATTATTGCCATCGTCAGGTGAATGTAGTGTACAAACAAATGTGTTAATTTTATCGTGAATGAAAAACACATTAACTACATAAACAAATAAAATAATTACTCAGAAAAATAAATAATATGAAAAACAAACCATCAAAGCAGAACATCAAAATGTATAGTTATTTATCATCATTCATTCATCATCATTCTGCTTTGATCGTTTGTTTTTCATATTATTTATTTTTCTGAGTAATTATTTTATTTGTTTATGTAGTTAAAGTGTTTTTCATTCAAGATAATATTAACACATTTGTTTGTACACTACATTCACCTGACGATGGAAAAAATCAACTGTGATATTTAATTTAAAAAATTCTACACGAAAATTTGAAATAAATATTTCTATTTAATTTGTTTGGATAATTAAAACATTGGAAAATAATATGTCTCAGTGGAACTATCTCATTTATTCCACCTCTAGAAGCGCTACCTCATTTCCAGAGTATTGAAATCTATTTAGCAGCGTACACCAATCAGAGGGAGACTACAGCTTTAGGAAACTAAAATGAAAGAAATAATACTAATAAAACTGGTGAGAGAGCGAAAACCCCATTTCAGATACGAAATTGGGGGATAGAGTGCATACGTAACACTTAATATTAATTTACGTAACACTTAATATGCGATTTAGAAGACAAATATGTCGCAAATCATATTTAAGAATGTTTTATAATTTAAAATTCTCAATATAATAAGTATTGAGGTTGCTCGGGGACCGAAAACAAAAGAGTTTGGTATGAGTGGTGAAAGTATAAGTTACATTTGATGAATAAGTTTTAAATGAAACAGGAACATGTGTTTTCAATGAAATGTATGTTTTTAAAGCGTCTTTCAATGGAATAGTTACGTGTATATTTAAAAAAATGTGTGTAATTTAAATTCGTAAACAATTTGAAACAAGTTGGATTTGAAAACGATTTTTTTTCTGTAACACTTTTGGGAATGTATCATTTAACTTTCGTGCTCTAGATAATTTTCCATGCACGAAATATTATATAGTTGATAAAATTATATTTGGATAAAGTTAGTTTTGCCTGTTTGTAGATAAAGTCTACAGAGGAGACGTATATGAGAAAGTATGTGTAACTCTTTTGCACCACTGGTTTTATAAGGCGGTGCCGTTCAGGCCGTCATGCCTACTCTTTTACCTAACCACATGATTAAGACGAAGGAATTGGGAAGAGGAGGCGTTGGGTTACCCGGTAATATAAGGTGCCGAACCGACGTTGGTCTGGAGCATGCGAGGGAAACGCCAGCTAAGAACGTCATTCAGTTTGGTCCAGCAGGGAACTGAACCCGCACTCTACTAGGAACGAAGTTATTTTCCTGAATAACGCGAACGCCTCTTTAAATAATGCAACTCACCCCGTCTACATATATTGGTTCACGAGAATAGTCGTCCATGGCTGCCCTTTATCCATGATGTCACGTGACTGGTTTTCACGTTTTCATCTTATATTCCGGTGTGACGGAGTCGATACTGCATTGGGAAAGGATGTGTTATTGATCTTGAGATCAACGACCTTGAGATGTCAACACATTTGCGACAAGTGGTTCGTTTTTCCTTCAAATTCACACCAATCTCTACTCAAACTCAATATTTATTTTTACGTGGAATGCAGAAAGTTATTGTATGTCCCAATGAATACTTTTTAGTGTTTGGGAAAATGTTCCATAATTATTTATTCATTAATAATGTTTATGCAATGGCAATATGAGACAAAAAATATTTATATACGTCGGTACCATTTTTGCAAAAACCGTTCAATGGAGAAACATGTTTATTTTATACTTTTATCTTCACATATAACTCAACAGAAGAGTTAAACATATTTCATCATTTTACGTTGTTTGAACAAAAATAAAAATGTGCACGAAATTAAGACTTCAAAACATTTATAAAACATGTTTTTCTAAAAACTTGTGACCTTTTTTGCGAAATATTTTGAAGGATATTGGAATGTGAATTTGAAGGAAAAACATACCATCTGTCTTTTAAGATCGAACTTCTTAGTAAAGTGTATGGGTTTGGTCCTGTGTTTTCGCGAGTACATTTTTCTCTTGATTGTATTACTCTCGGGGGAAACGCTTTTACGCGTCCTAGAAATACGCTACTTTTCCGTGAATTGGATACATCTAGGTGGAGTTTGACTATTAAGCTCTAAACCCATTTATATTTCTTTCCTTTCCTTACCCCACGCAGTCGTCGCACAGACCTTTTTTTTTCAAAGACGGTGTAGGTGTGGCCATTTGCTGTAATTGC
>NNCF01127485.1:73668-99418 GCA_002313205.1 Laupala kohalensis | reverse complement strand
ATGTCGAAGAGGTTAAGAGAACCAGTATTAGAATGGTCGCATCAGGAACGTTGGGACATAAGATGTACAAAACAGCTAGGCAAGCAGATTATAGGCCAGGCATAGACCCCGACACCAAAACTAGGGTACAAAGTGGTAAGGCAGGTCAAGCCAACCAGGCAGCAAGTCCTGAAAAGTCGAGTAGCTGGCCGGCACCAGGCGAGCTGTCGGAAAGTTTTCACGTCGACGGCATGGGAACATTTCCGGTAGAAATGTGGCTAATCATAGTCGACGCATTATTAAAATTCTTATATTTCACAGCTAGCTGGACGGCCAACACATCCTTACAACACTTCTTCGCGGGAAACGGCTCACTCAAGACCGCAGTAGCAGACATCACCATACAAGACACTCCAACCCACATGGCAGATCCCTGTCATAATAAAAGGATGCAACACGCGTTGACGCCGCCGCGCCACCCGAAGTCCAACGGAGAAGCGACAGGGCTGATTCAGACTCACGGGCAGGCAGTGAAGATAGCTAGGAACATGGGCCATCCGAAACCTGACGCGCTGCTCAGCGCACAGTCCGCATACCAGGCGATGCCGGACACTTCAGGAAACGGCCCCGCACACCTCATTCACGTAAGGCAGCCTACGTCGTCAATTTCACGGACGACTCCCACAGTGGAACGAACGCACGAGTCCAAAGGAAATATACGTGCAGACGCAACGTATACGGCAGGACTTATATGGATGATCCTAATCGGGTACTTGGAGTTAACGGACAAAGTAGGACCATGGACCTACTTAAGGCACACCACCTCCAGGACGCTATACAGGCATCACGACCGACCAAAGGCACGGTCTACAGGCCACGATGTGGATCGTACATACGCTCCCCAGGAAATGCGGCAAGGAGTTACAAGTGAGTCAAGCGATTCACTTCCTTTGCAGGACTCCACCGTNAACTTGTATTTGCCGCGGTCGCATCTACGGTCGGAGCAGCTCGGGCCGCCCCGGCCAACATCGTGACCGCGCGCACGCAGTCGGAGCAAACGAAAGAGGCGCCCCTCTTTCCCCACCGCGCCACCGGCGCTACGGCTCATCGCACATGGACTACCGCCACCGTCGTCGCCGACCGGCGGGAGCACCGCCACCGCCGCCTTCCGAGCAGCAGGTACATAAGGGGCATCCCCACAGCCCTTAGACAGAAGAGGAGAAGAGGAGACGGAGCAAGCTACTAGTCCACGCGGTCAACGAGCCACACCTACATCTACGACAACGACCACGCTCACGCCTAAGGATCACTCTACGGGACTACGGAACGCCACCACGCCGGAACTCTGGACGCCGACTTCGCACTTCCCACCTAGGAGAACTCTGCTGTAACTACGGAATACTGGGACGCTGGAACTTTGAATAACGACCACACGCTTTGAACAACGGACTTCTCTTCCAGGACCGTCGAACGTCTCGACGCGCGTACCTTTGAAGATAACTACGCTGCGCTTTATTGATACCTTGTATCTACGCGGACATTACCGTCTGCTGTAATCCATCACTAATAAAGGCTTGTTGTTGAGTTTACTCCATCAACTTATTACTTCCCTTGACGGGACACAACAATATATATACACACATACACACTGTTTCGAAATGATGCCGCATGTTTCGTATCATGCTCACCTGTAATTGAGCAAGCGCTTCTTGTGTCCAGGTGTATCAATACGCATGCGCCGTACGCCTAAGGTAAATCTCCCGCCTTGAAGATATATTAATATTTATCAGTACCCTCACGTCTCTGGACGGATGAGGTAATAAAAAGAAGAGGGGCCTCCGCGTGTACTTATCTCCCATAGTTCAAACGTACGCGGCCAGAGCGCCCCAGTGACCGGAATGCGAGAATTACGGGCTCTGACGCAAAGGTTCGGAATTACATCGTAGCGGCGCGACCGTCGATTCACTGTCAATTACAGCCTTCAAATGTTTTATTTTAATATGGCTGCCTTCTAGGTTCTCGAAAGCCCAGGAGAAAGGATTTGTATTGTATCATATATCATTGTTTTATGCTTATAATTTCATATTGAACCATTTATTATTTCATTTCGCATTCTTTATACTGTGAAGTATTTCTTAGTTGAATATTGTTGGCTAGGCCATGTAATTCTTCACGACAATGAAATCTTGTTTGTTATAAGCACCAATCAAATTAATTCTACTGCAACAATAGGTGTATATCTTATTGGAGTGATCATATTGCCTTCGTTGATTCTTGTGAAACATTTTGCTTCAGATAACAGCAGCGACAATTGTGAGGAGAATCGGAGTCTTGAAGTTAATTTTCTGTGTGTATTGTCTACAAGGCGGACGCTGCTTGCTTCTAGTTCAGTCTTCAAGCTATTATTCTGTGTTTGTGTTCGTACACACACACTCACCAATTATAATTGGTGGATTCGGAAATTGATTTGTTCATTTAATGATTGGAGCTCTTGATATAGCATTCCCTCGAATAAACAATATAAGATTTTGATTATTACCTCCATCATTAATTTTACTTTTATCAAGAAGAATAGTAGAAACCGGAGCAGGAACTGGTTAAACTGTTTATCCTCCCTTGTCTAGTAATATTGCTCATGCAGGAGCATCAGTTGATTTAGCAATTTTTTCTTTACATTTAGCTGGGATTTCATCAATTTTAGGAGCTGCAAATTTCATTACAACAATAATTAATATACGTGCCCAAGGAATGTCTTTTGATCAAACACCATTATTTGTCTGAGCTGTAGGAATTACAGCCCTTTTATTATTACTTTCCCTTCCTGTTCTTGCAGGTGCAATTACTATATTATTAACTGATCGAAATTTAAATACTTTATTTTTTGATCCCGCAGGGGGAGGAGATCCAATCCTTTATCAACATTTATTTTGATTTTTTGGTCATCCTGAAGTTTATATTTTAATTCTTCCGAGATTTGGTATAGTATCTCATATTATTAGACAAGAAAAAGGAAAAAAGGTAACTTTCAGTACTTTAGGAATAATTTATGCTATACTTGCTATTGGTTTATTAGGTTTCATTGTTTGAGCTCATCATATATTCACTGTAGGATTAACTGTTGACACTCGTGCATATTTCACTTCAGCAACTATAATTATTGCTGTCCCAACAGGAATTAAAATATTTAGTCGATTAGCTACACTTCATGGAACTCAATTAAATTATTGGCCATCATTATTGTGATCTTTAGGATTTGTATTTTTATTTACTATTGGAGGATTAACTGGAATTGTGCTAGCTAATTCTTCTATTGATATTATTTTACATGACACTTATTATGTAGTAGCACATTTTCATTATGTATTATCAATAGGAGCAGTATTTGCTATTATAAGAGGAATTATTCATTGATTCCCTCTTTTTACTGGACTTTCATTAGATCCTAAATTATTAAAAACACAATTTTTTATTATATTCTTTGGAGTAAATTTAACATTTTTCCCTCAACATTTTCTAGGTTAAGCTGGAATACCTCGACGGTACTCAGATTATCCTGATTCTTATACACCATGAAATGTTATTTCATCTTTAGGATCAATAATTTCACTAATTAGAATTATTATATTAATTTATATTTTCTGAAATAGAATGTATTCTCAACGAACTGTTTTATTTCCATTAAATTTATCTTCTTCTTTAGAATGATAACAAAATTCACCTCCATCAGAACATTCTTATGATGAACTTCCTATTCTTTCTCAATACTAATATGGCAGAATAGTGCAATGAATTTAAGCTTCATTTACAAAGATTAAATATTTTTTCAGTAAATGGCAACATGATCGGATCTAAATCTTCAAAACAGATCATCCCCCCTTATAGAACAATCAATTTTTTTCCATGATCATACTTTATTAATTTTAACCATAATTACTCTAATAGTATCACATATTATAGCTTCATTATTTTTTAAATAAATTCAATAATTGATTCTTATTAGGACAATCAATTGAACTAATTTGAACTATTCTTCCAGCTATTACATTAATTTTTATTGCTCTACCTTCACTTTGACTTCTTGATGCTTCTTATAACCCTAGAATTACTCTAAAAACTATTGGTCACCAATGATATTGATCATATGAATATATAGATTTTTAAAATATTATCGAATTTGACTCTTATATAATTTCAGATTTGGATTCAAATAATTTATTTCGATTACTTGATGTTGATAATCAAACAATTTTACCAATAAATATTCATATTTGAACATAATTACAGCAGCTGATGTAATTCATTCATGAACAATTCCTACACTAGGAATTAAATCTAATGCTACTCCAGGACGATTAAATCAAATTTTATTTTTTATTAATCGTCCTGGAGTTTTCTATGGGCAATGTTCTGAAATTTGCAGAACTAATCATAGATTTATACCTATTGTAATTGAAAGAACTAATTTAAATTCTTTTATTAATTGAATCAAAAAAATTCATCAGATGACTGAAAGTAAGTATTGGTCTCTTAAACCATTTTATAGTAATTAACATTTACTTCTGATGAAAGAAATTAGTTAAAACATATCATTAATATGTCATATTAAAATTATTATTTCATTAATATTTCTTAATTCCTCAAATATCTCCATTAAATTGACTAATATTATTTACAACTTTTATTTTAATATTTTTATTACAAATAATTTTAAATTATTTTATTTTCCAACCATTAAAAAATGGAACTTTCTCCTCTTTTGAAAAAAAAATTCATTAATTTGAAAATGATAAGAAATTTATTCTCTTCATTTGATCCATCATCAAATTTTTTAAATATTTCATTAAGAATAAGATTAATTCTTACAATTTTATTAATTCCTATCTCTTATTGAATCATTCCATCATGAATAATAATATTATGAAATTTAATTATTATTAATTTACATAATCAATTCAAAATTCTAATTCTCCCAAGAAAAATAGTAGGAACAACCATAATTTTTATCTCACTTTTCTCCTTTATTAAATAATTTTATAGGTTTATTCCCTTATATTTTTACAAGATCAAGACATCTTGTTTTTACATTATCTCTTTCATTACCTTTATGATTAAGTTTTAAACTTTATGGAAGAATTAAAAATACTAATCATATATTTATTCATCTTGTTCCACAAGGAACTCCTTCTATTCTTATACCTTTTATAGTTTGTATTGAATCAATTAGAAATTTGATTCTACCAGGAACATTAGCGGTTTGATTAACTGCTAACATAATTGCAGGTCATTTATTAATAATCCTATTAGGGAACACGGGTCCTTAATTAATAAATTCCATTTTAATTCAAGTTTTAATTATCATTCAAATTTTATTATTATTATTGGAAAGAGCAGTTGCTGTAATTCAATCTTATGTTTTTGCAGTATTAACAACATTATATTCTAAAGAAGTAACATAATAAAAATTCATTATAACCACCCATTTCATTTAGTAAATGCAAGACCATGACCCTTAACTGGAGCTATTGGAGCAGTAACAATTGCATCAGGATTAGTTAAATGATTTCATCATTTTAATATAACAATTTTATGTATTGGATTTTCTATTACTCTTTTAACTATATTCCATTGATGACGAGATATTTCACGAGAGGGAACCTTTCAAGGTCTTCATACATTAAAAGTAAATTTAGGACTTCGTTGAGGAATAATTCTTTTTATTACGTCTGAAGTATTCTTCTTCATTTTTTTTTTTTGAGCTTTCTTTCATAGTTGTTTATCTCCTAATATTGATTTAGGAACTTTATGACCACCAATTGGTATTAATGCCTTCAATCCTTNACTATAGATAGATCTTTTTTCCTGAGTAAATTTAGATTAGTCTATGGAACATCCCGAACAACACCGGGTAATCAGCTGGTATACTGTTTTAGAAAAATAACATATATTCTATTATTTCCGACATATTACTACCCAGACTCATATCTTTAACATTTTTTTCCATTTTGAAAGTACTTGTTGGTATTTTCTGCATTAAATTAAACGTTGTCTTCCAGCAAGAGAACACAAATTGTTTTTTATACTTCATGATACGAAGTTACCTTTTTTCTTGTTTTGGAAGCGTCTTACGTCTCTGAAATTGTATTTTCGTTGACAAAATTAGTTTCCTCGTATATAATTGCCAATTTTTATTAGAAGATTACCATTTTACTTATAAAGCGCTGAAACATTCATAATTATACTTGACTCTTTTGTATTCCCACTCCTAGAAATATATATGAACTGTTATTTTTAGCATCTAATAAAATGTAATATGAAGTAAAAATCTATATGATGTAAATGGCTGAATGTCCTTTTAGAGAAAATAATCTTTCTCCTACATTTTCTTATAAATATTTAATTTCCGCTTGTGTGCGCAAAATCTTCCATATATCATAAATGTTTTTTTCTTTCTTGTCACTGGTTTGTAGAAAAGTTTCCTTTCTCATTTCTTTCACTATTAAATATTTTTCTTCAAAACAATTTACTCATTTCCTGCTTTTCTTGCTTCTTGGTTTAGATATTTTAATCAACTAAAAGGATTTCTTGATTTTTAATATTACTCAATTTAAAGTATGTATTCCTTTAGTTATTCCCGTTTGCCAACCGGACAATTTTCTTTGGTATCCAGTACATATTTAAATGAAATGAGAAATAAAACTTCATTATCTCCGTCAGTTGTCTCATGATATATGTTCTCTGAACTGGGCATTATTTATTCTTTAGTTTGAAATCTAGAACTATCTTTAGATTTCTTCAGTTAATATCTTGAAGACATGCCTATTACCTCAACCATTACACCTCAAAACATTAGCCACGTATGTAAACCGATATGGTCGGAAGTCATGAAGCCAAATCATGGACGTGTGCCGCAGATGCCATTTGCGTGTCGTATGTGCATTCAGGACGGTCTCTTATGATGCTGTATCGTCTTCGCGGATATATCACTTATAGATCTCCTGGCTGACCAACGAGCCAGAGTTTATTGGCGAATACGGGATCTCGAAGACACTACTGGCACAACCATCATCAAGGAGGAGAAGGAAGAGACCATGGTGAGATGGCAGAGTCGTTGGGACTGATCAATTACTGGAAGGTGGACGTATCGTATGATTCGCAACATTAATCTAACGACAGGAAACATGGCGACTTGGACCACTTCCTGTCACATGTGGAGATGGGCTATGGTTGCCTTAAGGCGTACCAATATCGCTTCCACATCGAGGACAATCCACGTCTAACATGCTACCGAGACATAGAAGGTGTGAGTCATGCTCTTTTTTACGTGTCCACGATTTAACAACGAGAGACGTGATCTGGAACGAGCGCTCCAAGCCAACATTTCGCCTGAGAACATAGTGCGTCTGATAATGATGTCTGAAGAAACCTAGATGGTGGTAGGTAATTTTTCAACCAACGTCATCACGTTACTCCGTCTCGCAGAAAAGAATAGAAGAAACAGCTAAGACGGGCTTGTAGTCATTCTGCCCCCTGCGATGTAATGCTCAACGGCGGTTCTATAGGGTGGAACAGGAGTAAAGGGAGGTGGTTTTTAGTGGCTTTTGGTGGGTAAACATCATACATCTTATTCAAGATTTTCCCNATATATATATATATATATATATATATATATATATATATATATATATATATATATATATATATATATATATATATATATATATATAAGTAAAATAAATTAACTTTGTAACTGTATTGCTAGGTCTTCATCCCCACCAAGTATCGCCATCAACCGTCAGTATCGCACCGACATGTGTGGGTGTTCTTTGCACTTGATACACTAGTCATGACGTCACAAAGGGAAGCCGGAGAAATACTTGCCGTCGTGGTATCTCCTGAACGCTTCTCGTACAAGTCTCTCGTTGTCAACTCCCTGATGGTCTTGTTTGCCACTCATTAAAGAAAGATTTATTTAAGCGGTGGCTCTTGTTACTACCCCATCCTTTTGCAGGTTGTTTACTTATTTTTCTGTCCTTCACATTACATTCTAATCATCATAACATCCTTAAGATGCGTGATGAAAAACTGATCTTTTTATAAGATTAGAATACTACTACATGTTTTCACAGACGTGGTGTCATCCGGATAACAAAAATGTCGATGACACGGGCCAAGAAGAGCCAGGGAGTAATTTTTTATTCCCTGTAGTCAATTGTGTTTACAATTTTCAAATCTGTTTTATTGTTTTAGTGAGTACTCAATGTTTAGAACAAGTAAACTTATTTAGTTATATAACCTTCGATATAATTTCCTTATTTCCAGGAATGGAATAGGTTGTTGCATATTTCAATTTTTCGGAAGGTCAAATAACTACGTACTTTTATTTAATTGTAGCATGAACATTTTACTCATGACGTAATGTGTGAATGTTGAATTATTAAATTACGTTGTGCAATTCTCACGTAAATATTGTCTGAATGAATAAGTGAAATAACTAGCAACACTATATTTTTGTCTGTATGATAAAGTTTTTATAATAATAACAATAATATTTTTTTACATACTCTACTTATACTATGCCTTATTTATACGCAATATAATTACGAATAAAAGTTGAATATAAAAAATAGAGTGGTAACTTTTCACTACAAGCTATCGTCAGTATTTTTGACGAGTTCCTTTGACATTCAACATGATATTTATCCAACCCATGCTCTTCAGATATGTTATAATTAAAAATTCAGATTTTGTTCCACCTGTTTTTTCTCTAATTATTCTCACGGTGTTTTTTAACCTTTTGATTTTGATAGTTCAAATTGTGAATTGAACTACCATTAGGACAGCAGATGCATACAAACTGCTGATTAAATCTCCACAATGATGAATTTAGTGAGGATATTATTTTAGTTGATTTGTTGAAAAATATAGTATTTTATACCTTGAAACATGAATGTTAAAACAGACACAATTGTAATACATCTCACTTAACTGTAGTCACAAACGTTAACAAATTATTATAGTGAAATACTATGTATTTTATTTTTCTTGAATTTTAAGTTTATTGCTTGAGTAAGAAATGAATTAATATTTTAAAAATTGCTAGATATATTTGTATAGGAGTCTAATATGAAGTGTTCTGTTTATGTAGTTCTTTTTATTCGTTTTGTAAAATATCTCCGTTGGATCTACTTTTCCAAAAGGGATTATCGTTCATAATGGTATTTTGGTTTAGCCATGAGACTATATTCGTAGGTGTTTGTAAAATATTGAAGAAAATTGCTATTTTTTGCTATTCCCATATTTTATACATTTTATTTTCCTACTTTATAGATCATTTTTAAATGAATAACTTGAACTGAAATATTTTGTCATTGAGGTATGACGAGGTACAAAAATCCAGGCATAATTAAATAAGAATAGAAATGATTTAATATGCTGTAAAGTATTTAGCAGCTCACAATATGTTGTGTATCCACATTATTCTAGAAAAGTGTACGTTGGGAAAGCTATTGTTTGACATATTCAACTTCAGTTCCAACCATCATTTTACATTATTTAAATTATGTTTGTTCTAGACGTCCAAATATTCTCAAATGCCGTCGAGTATTATTAGCCTTCGTGCTAGCAAATAGCAGCCCTGCGTTATGAGTAATGAAGTCTAGTCGGTAAACATGATGATTTGTAACCTCGTGTTTTCTTCCTCTGCCGCAGAGACTTTCCGAGGAAACAATACTTCCCCGCTTGATTTGCTGCTGACAGTTGAATACACCCAAATACCATTCTCTGCTTCTGAAAAGAAAACGTTCTCTACACCAGTTACGTACAGAGCACTCATAGGTGAGTGGTTTCAAGCCATGACCGAAATGCTTATCACTATAGACTGCTAAGTTAACTAATGACATCCGTATTGCATACAAGTTCAGGTGAAATGTAATGGGAATTTTTAAGCTTCGCAAATAGTTGAGTACAGAAGGGAAAATCTTCACGTAACTTTTCTCCTTTTTACTCTTAAACGACATAACAAAAACTAATGGAAGTATTATATTGATGATCGGAATATAACTATTTGGTCGATATATTTTCACAATTTAACATAATTTGAAAATGAAAAAAGTTATATTTTAATATCTCTAATATAAAAAAAAACTTGTAAAAACACTGCCAAGGAAATAAATAATTATTTTTATGCTTAACTACGTCACTTTGTCAACTTCCTCGACACGTAATTACTAATTGATCACTGTTGTAACTGCAACATGTCACTTTATAGAAAGAGATAAAATGGGAAAGTGTTATGGACATGTGATATTGTTTCCTTGCATTTCTGACATCAAGCATCGAAATAAGAAATATGTGAGATTTTTTTAGTTTTGGAATAGGTGGACAAAGAGTAGATCCTCGATTACCCGGAGTACATGGGATTGGAAGTAATCCAGATGCAAGAGAAAATATATTTGAAATGTGCAAAGAGAAAATACGAAAATATAATTGTTGAAAGGGGAAGATTTTTTATTGACTCCAGAATTGAATCTCCTCCTCTCAAAATAAATAATTTCATGCAGGTTTGTTAAGGAACAAGATTTTTTATTGCGTGAATAAGCAAACCTGTTTTGGAGCGAAACAAAAGCGTGACACAACGCGACGGACAGTGAATTGAACGTTCTGCTTGTTCTGGTTTTCTCGCATATAACAGATAGCGTTCTTCTGCGTCAGCAGAGGGCGGCGCTGATGAAACCGTCGTCGCAGCGTCTCTTGTCTCGGTCTTCGAAGTCGAAGCCGCCGAGTTCGGAGGATGGGATTTCCTCAGCGCAGGGCGTGGTGTGCGTTGGACTTCGTGGATCTTCTGCGCTCGTAGAAGTCGCTCGTAGAAGTATCGTCAGAGTAGGATTTGTTCAGCGTTCGGCGTGGGCGTAGCTTGGCGTTGAGTGTTTTCTGAGCTTGCAGAAATGTTGTCTGGATAGAGTTTCTGAGCTTGTAGAAATATCGCCAGGATAGGATTCAGAATTCGAATATTATTAGCACCAGTTTTGAAGTAGACTTCCTTCAAAGGTTAGGTACATTGCCGGGAACGATGCGTTCGCTGCTAGTTCATCGACGAAAAGTGATAACTGTTTGAGGAGGTCGTGTGATGAGCGACCTGTCATCAGCTAGTTCGTCGGTTGGAATGATCAGTAATCAAAATGTTGGTTGCTACGTGCAGGGGCGTAACAGTACGTTGATATTCGTTTTTTATGAATAAACGAACGTTTATTTATAAGTGTACGCGGCACGCGTGGGCGTCAAAGAGTTTCTCGTCGTAATGTTAGGACTTGGGGTTCTTTGACGTTGTCAGTAGGCGTCGGCGTCACGGGGGAGATTCATTGGCACGTATGTATGATACGTGTTTGGTATGTAATATGTAGGGATGTGTCTCTACATAATGTTAAAAAGAACACATAGGTGGTGAGTCATAACCCAAAGAACAGTTTATTGAATTTAGTAGATTACAATATAGGGAAAAGGTTCTTCAGATGAGGTCTATTGAAATAATGCTATTTATGTGTGATCCAACTTTCGAACTGTATAAGTTCTTCATTGGCGCTGAAGAAAATTATTATACAGAACAGAATGGAGACAAATACATTGTATTTAAAGTGAGAAACAAAAAGAAGGAAAGGTAAAAATGCGCTTGAAAATATTAAAGAAAAGTAATTTATCCCTTTTGTGACCTGTTTTTATTATATTTGATAAAATGGAATATTTACACAGCCTTGTTTCTTCTCGAAGGGTGTTGCAATGTTTCTAATATTTTGACTAAATAGTTCTGTTATTCTTTATTCTATAACTAATAATAGTATTATTTCTATCTTGACAAAGTGCGTCGCACCGAGTAAGCAGGTGATTTTCATTAGTGCTAGTCCTCTTGGATTCATGAGCTAAAACAAGAGAGAGAAATGAAAGTGAAGAAACAAATCTTACCCCTTTTCGAGGTACTACGATCATCTGAAGTATAAATAGCTTATCGCCTATCTATTTTTGTTCTACTATGTTTCTTGATTGAATTTTGTCTAATTCATACTTATATGTTGATGGGGTTCGATAGCTGTGTATGTACATACCTAGTAATTTTCTACGTCAGACTAAAGATTCCATCTTCAAGATGTAGAGGAGCATAAAAATGACGTTGAGCGTCTACCTCATAACATTATAATGGTTTTCGTCCTCAACAACGCCCTCTACCTGCATCCACCATCATAACTATTTCCCTTTCAACAACATCACATCCCCTATCTCGACGTTCTAACAGATGGTGAGAGGGCGCGGCTGATGCCTTGACTCGCGTCGATCGTCCGAGAGTAATTGGATTAATTCAGGCGCTGGAGTGGAGCCGGCGGCGACAGACCATGCCATTAGTAATCCGTGCTTTTAGACCTCGCCCTCCCCACTGCCTACACTGCTCTTCTTGATGTGCGTACTTCGTAGGAACGCTCTTCGACACACCAGATTTAATTTCATATTTCGACTCTTCCGTAAACTCTTCTACACATCGTACCAACTGTCAGATCCAAATGAACGCTAATATTTCAAATGTCTGCGAGTCTCGTAAACGAGTAGATCGAAGTATGGTCGTAATGTGAATGGAACTTTCACTCTAACAATAAAATTTGATGGAAGGAAGGGAGGAAGAAATTTCCTCTCGTAAATTTACTTTTTTTATTAATTTCATGACTTATTAATGATATGAAAAGGTAGAGACCATCAAGAACGTTCTTCCTCCTAGCCACGAAACTTGAGCAAATACATTTGGAAGAAGAGGGGTTGCATTGGCGATGAGTGTTTTCTCTCCTCTGCCCCTCCAACATATATCACAAATATTACATACATTACTGTAAAAAATATACTAAATTGGCAGCCTCAATGCTGACCGCTGTGATGATTTGAACCTTCTGAATTGCGCTTGACGCCATCTTACCTCATCAAACCAGTCGTAAACAGAGTGTAATGAACTCGCTTGTTTTAGTTGTAAAAGGACTTTTAAATTAGCATTCGCTCTCTGTATGAGCGTGTATTCCACTATAAGTACATTTCATTTCGCAATTTACTGATATTAAGATATTGTTTCTATCTTTATTATTATGTAATTTGCAATGTTGAAATATTTTTATTTTACATTCCACACAATGGAAATATTCTAGATTTTTAATTCATATAAATATTATATTAAAATGATGTATTAATTACAAAAATATTCCTCCAATTATTTTATATAATTTTAGGAAAATATATAAAAATATTATGAAGATTATTCGGATAATGACGATCTTACTAAAATGAATTTTATCTATTCTTTAACCTAGCAGACTGTTAGAGCGGAGTGATGAGGTAAGATTACGACTGATGGCTTCATCTTGGATACGAGCACTTCAGATCTTGATTAGTGTTACATATTCGATTGATTCGGTTTCTGTACACATTAATTTTCCTTTGGGAGGCCTTGACTTTTTCATACATGTAAACTGACATTATCCTGGAAGGAAATGCGACAATATTAGATTTTTTCATAACCATAGGAGTACCTGTAGTTTTATTCTTGTGTAAGGGAGTAGAATAAATCGGTGAGAGAACACTGAATAGAACCGTTAGTGTGGATGACAATATGAGAAAACTTAACCACATTTCATCCATTAAAAATATAAAAAACTCATATCTTTAAAGATAATTGGGTATAAAATAACGACTTGTTTTTTCAGTTAGTCCAAACTTGGAAGACCCACGTATTACTACAGTTCACCCCTCTCAAAAAGAAATTTTATAAATTACTTTCCATTGAATAACAACAGTACAAATCCAACAATTTCATGTTATCATCGTTATTCGTTTAATTGTTATTTCTCAACGATAAATAATCATTGAATCAGAAGTGTATAGAATTTGTATGCTTATAATGATTAGAGGTATAAAATTTCCCCTAAGAATTTGTATGCTTATAATGATTAGAGGTATAAAATTTCCCCTAAATAATAGATAACAATAATCATAATTTGGAGCTTCAAACCGCAATTGAGTCATCTATATTACATGGACGAGAAAAAAATGCTTTGATGATTGCATATCCTGATTTTCTTCAAAAACTTAATAAATCTTCTACAAGGGGAAAGGACGAGATTAACATGTAAGATGTACCACAGCAGACAAAGAGATGGAAGTCTGTTCCGAGAAACCTAATTTCCCTGAAGTGTTATTGGAAGAGTTGTGTGTACCACTTCAAATGTTCAAATTCTGTCTTAATATTGAGTCGTAAGTTTGTTTCCCGATGACAAACTGTGAATACGAAATGGCTCAGAGGAAATCTGTATACATATAAGATGAACGTGCCTCGGAAAATGTATAGTACTAACTCGGTAGAAATTCTGTTGGCAAGATGTGAACTGCAAACTCACTGCCATATGGCACGAATTGAGTTCCTCGTGAATATATGTAAAATGGTTTGACTCGACACAGGCTACAAGGATTATCCCGCATAAGCTTAATTTCAGGAACTGAATAACTGAAAGGAAAGTAGCTCATTTTTGGAAGGAATAAAAAAACTATTTTATGTGTTTCGAGAGATAATATAAATACGTAGGACAAAACGTGCTATGTAATTTAATGAATTGATTTGATGACGTCAGAACAATACTCTCATCAAAAAAGACGAGCTCAGTCGATATCATAGATGATGACAATTTGTTACAAATAATTTATGTATCAGCTTAATGGATGTTCTAAAATAAATTATTTACCTACTGTAGTGAATGGATATAGTGAGACTCATTGGGTAGAGCGCTGAGCTGCTTTCTGTCCTATCCCGGTGGGGTAGGAATTTTTCGTCGCATCCCAACGTCCAGACTGACACCCAGGTCTACTCAACTTGCTATAAAAAGAGTACCGGGTCCATCCTAGCATCAAACTGACTGGAGCGAGATGCTGGCCACATCTCCTTGAGCCGAGGCCTAGTAATTGCAGAGCTCATGGGCAGACCTGAAGGTCCGTTGTGAGAGTTTGACTTCGACTAACCTGTGGGAGTTAATAAGAAGCTGAAATAACTCTCCGCACTTCAGTATCGTTCTGTGTTTATGAGATATTTGAATAATTTTGTATAGTAATAGTCCACATGGTACATTGCTATTAGTTTCATTTACGTTGAATTTGTACTTATTATTTTTCATGCTTTCAACCGAACGCTCTTACTGAGCATTATACCCGTATATTTTTTCTCACTATCATGTTAGCTATGATTGGGATTATTTTCAAATAAATATTCTTAGGCCCAACTCCGTCTTTTTTAAATTTTTTTTCTCCATTCATTTCTAGGTGCATTTTCTTTCATTTACTTTAATTTTCATCGTGCCTACATCTGTCGACATTCCACTACGTCTTTCGAAGTCTGTCTCAGTATAGTTCATCGTCTGTGAAGTGTCTCAACTGTATCCTCTGCCTTTTCTTTCTTTTCAAGCATTTTAGTCTGTTTTTTTATATTTTTTATCTGTCACAGTTTTTAAATACTTCATACTTTCGCTGCTGCTTATCTTCGTGTATCCTATCTTATGAATCCCATCCTTGCCTTTCATCTTTCGCATATAGCACGATCTCTCTGCTCACATAAAAATCACACTCCCACTTCTATAGTCTCTTCTCCTATATCTCAAACACACTCAGTATCCTCTCGTGTTTTTTTGTACATTTGCAAATAACTATTTTTATTTTTAACTAACAACTTCCGAGTACCTACTCAAGGAGAAATGTTTGCATAGTCAACGACGAGGTGAAAATTGCGACGGACCTGCAGTAATTCAATTATTTGAAGCGAATATATTGCCTGACAATGACATGTCATTACAAAAACTTCATATATGAGAGTAATTGATAGCGGTAGGATGTAATTAGTTATATCTTTGCTCCCAGCTGTTGTTAAGAAATAATGCACGCGTACGATCCCCTACTCGGTCGAAGTGGATTAGGTTTTCAGGCAGTTTTTCCGTGCCCACTATACATTGGAGGAAACTCCATGATCTGAAACATACAAAATTGTGGCACTAAATAAAACAATCTGTCACTAGCCTGTCTGAAAGTCTGAATAGTAATCCTAGAGAGTTTTGCATTTCACATACGTCAGATGAAATTCGGATAGTTGTTCTCAGAAGAAAATCCAGTACATGGGTAAAGAACATACATTATTTCATATTGAATCGATATCACTGAAACGTTTCACAATCTTCTTTTCAATTGAATATATTCAAACGATGAAGATATGAGGGACAGGTCAATCATAAAACAGGAGAAGACTCTTGTTTGGAAGAAATTTATGAATTCGCAGCTAGAGGTTTAGTCTGTCGGAAATCAAACGCACTCTCTAACAATAAGTTAACCATCCTAAAACACAGAGATGAGGGGATATACACTTGTAATCGAACAAGTACAAAACGTATTAATTTTTGAAATATTCTAATGTTGTAAAAATAATATATAATAATGTAAAAGAACTGCCTTTTGATGTTTTTTAATAATGTTCTGGACTTGCGTTTCTTCTAACCGTTTTTAAATATATCACCGTACACTATAGGACAAATTCATAAAACGTTTTATAACCTTCGAATAACATTTTATTTTCACTCATTTGGTAATATTTCTGGCATGTAATAAATTTATAATTCTTTTTTTTTCACTCAATTAACTAGCGCAACCATCTCTCTCTCTCTTTGTAGTATTACCCGTTACCACTTTTCGTCAAATATATACATACATACATACATACATACATACACTAACCGTCCCTGCCCAAGTTCAGACGGGAGGTTTTTTGTTCTTGAGATACCGTGTACTCTTCTATAAATTAATGTAGACGTTGTACAGTGATGTCGAGACGTTAAGAAGTAGTACGTTTACGTACAAAAACGTTATGAATCCTTGAGTAACTCTTAAAATTTACAGAAAATTCTAACAGAAATTAAACGTCTTACGCTAGATTACGCCTTTGGATCGGAAGTTTCGAAATGTGCATTCTTTATAAACTTCTACAATACATAAGCTACATCTCGTCTTAATTTTAGGTTACTATATTTCATATTTTTCTCCATTCTTTGATCAATACTTCAGCCACTCTTTGATCAATATTTCCCTATCAATCATTGAATATTGGAATATCAGTAATTCTAAAAATTGATTTTTAGATATTTGATTTACCGATCTTTATAAAGTTCATATAGCGAAAATAATAAATCATAAAATAATTTCTACCCTCTCGCACCCGTTTAATAATAAAATAGCAAAAACTCAGACACTTTTTTAGATAATTAAATTTATAGTTTTTTATTCAATACCAAGATGATTTCTCAATTAGTATTTGAGATATAGTAAAATTAGAGAGATTTTGAAAACTCACATTCAACCATATTTCATCCTTTCAAAATTAAAATTTCGAAAATTCCTTCCTCTGAGAGTTGTTTTGCTACAAAAGGCACCTTTTGTCCAAATTTCATGGCCTAGTTTCAGAATTTGAGGCTCTACGTTGATGAGTTCGTAAGTCACCGCGACGGGAATCGGGCGTACTAACAATACTTGTTCGCAGTTGCACTGAATAACTCGTTGAACAGGAAAAATCCAATAGAAAGTCACTGGGTTAATTGCATCATCGTAAATCATTCGCAGAATTCCAGGTTTCCCGGATTTTCACATATGTAACCATTGCTAACAAACACATCATTTCGCTGGTTATTGCTTCACAAATTCAAATTATCAGATATTATAAGTCTCGATAAAGTCATAACTATATATTCATACTTAATTAACTATCGTATCCATTCCACTTCACTAATTTTCAAATACCATTTTCATTTAATTCGGTGAAATTTGACAGTCAATGCTCTTGAATAAAAGGGCATTGCTTTACTTCTGTACATGAATAAATCTCACCCCCGAAACTCTTGTAAACCTTTATTCAAGGAATTAAATATGTTAACAATTCCCTTCATTTATATTTATGAAACGGTCGTGTTTGTTAAAACCGAATTACTGAAGTGCAAACCTTGCTTCATACGAAAAAGTCTCGTTCACGAACACAATACTCGCAATAATAATAATATTCATCGCCGTACAGTGTCAACCACTCTTTGACAAAAAGGACCATATCATTCGGGAATCGCTCTATGTAATTCCCTGCCCAAGAACATAAAATATATTATGAAATTGTATCTCTTCAAATCCGCGGTTAAAAACTTCCTCCTGCACCAGTGCTTCTACACTGTAAAAGAATTTATTGATTTTAATTAAAGTTAAATTCGTCTTGTACTTTATCACGCCATTGCTGTAGTGCTTTTTAAACAACTTATAACAATTTCAAAAACTATTTTCGTTCATTATTGTGTTGTCTTATGGCTCATATTAATTTAGTTTTATGTGTCCTCAACTTTGGCACGGTTGTGTACATTAATTCCGTAGCCCCATCCTGACCCAGGTTTTTCTCCGGTTTTCCTTCGCGTAGAGGCGGATTTATTATACAGGTTCTCTAGGTTNTTATTTCAATTCTTATGATTTTTAAACACTATACTCAGAATAATCTATAGTTCGATAATAACTTGTACATGTAATTTTTTGCGTAAAATTACAAACATATTGACATTCTATTAGTTTTACAACTCGCAGCTAACTTTTTATCTTATCTAGGAACTTATGCAAAAAAAATATTTTTGAATCCGCCTCTGCCTTAGGGCCCTTGATCGGAATTCATGGGATGGTCCCTTGCTTGCTTCCGGAGAGTAAATTAGTTTATTGTCCTCCACGTGGTCATATGCAGTTTGTACTGTTTTTTGACAATAAATTTATTATTATTATTATTGAATACAAATAACTATGGTATTACTAAATAAACTTTTGAAAATTAGGAAAGTGTAATTCGAGTATATGGATGTTTAATTTTTAGGTATATTAGTGAGCGCGAACACGCGATGGTATTATGTACCCGTTATCTACTGTTGAGCTTGAGAGCGTAATCCGACCTGGTGAAATTGGAGAGGAATGGAGTTAAGTATTCCCTGGTGTAGGGGCTACTCCTGACCACGTTGATTCAGTACAGCACGCCTACCGATAACCCAACATCATTTCTTTCCAAAACTCTCATCCCAAATCATGTATTTAGTTGCAAGTGCAGGCTTTTTCGTGGCCGAAATTTTGCGATTTAATATAAGATGATACAAATATATAATGTAAATCATAATATGAAATGTATAATATAACTGTAAAACATTGTGAATAAACATAATAATAATAACAATACTAAGATGTTCAGATAAAAACTGGACAGACAAGTATGAAGCATCAAACATGCAGAAATACACTATGAAATGTTGCGGAGATGATTCTATTTCTGGGATGAATCCACGTCAGAATCCTCCCCATAGCAAAGATGTGTATCATGTTTTTTTAAACAAGTTTTTTTCATTCGGAAATAACACCATGTCATTTGGGAGTCTTGAACTTTCTGAGGGAAGACAGCATCTTTAGACTGATAGACCTTCCGACTGGTTGATTTCACGCGTCACTCGTGGGAGCAGAGTTCAGAGCCACGACGTCTGCCCGTGATGTGTCTGGTGGTCTTAACGACGCGGCGGGGCACGTAGGCGTAGCAAATGGATGCTCCACGCGGACGCCTCTCCGCAAATGTCCTCTTCCGCAGAGAAAGGGGACTAGAACTCATGCATGGGGGTGGAGGTTTGAACTGATGAGGGCAATTACTTGTAATAAATTATTTCCATGCGGTGACCGTGATAGTGTGGGTATGACTTGATTCAGTACTGTGAATTGTCACGACCGAACTCTGTCCTTGAAGGAGTATTCCATGTGTCATATTGTCATGGCCATATCAGATATAAAAATAGGCATAAGACGCATCAAATCATTTCCTTGTGTGCATATGTTACAAAATTAAACCTTTTTCCATATATATTTGACATTTCTCTCAATATTTATTTTCTAATCATTTGATCTCCTCTTCGACATTTTTTCCATAGAAATAAAATGCGACGAGTTGATAGTATTCCTGAGAGTGAAAATGTTTTGAAATTATTTGCTACGTCTCAGATGACAATACACAGGATCATAAAAATATTTTTCTAAATCTAATAATTTTTCTAAATAGTTTTTTCATTACTCTCCTTCTATAAGTGTATAAAAATTAAATCAATAATTTAACATGTAAACCGTTACCAAAGAAAAAAGTGAAAAGAATCATACGTCATTTGTAATCTAAAGGATGCATCCACAGGTGCAGTAAAATAATTAAAGGCCACATTTTCTTACAAGCAATTATATTTTGAATTTCAAACCATACACTGTAACATAAATTTCATATAACACCAGGTTTCTTTTCAGAAATTACATAGTTTATCTTAATTTCAAATTCGCAGCATAATTGAACTACAATACATTCAGATTTATCACCAATAGCTGGTAAATTAACATTTCCTAAGTTTGGACAGAACCAAGTCTTCCATTTAGGTGCTGAATCTGAACATTCCATATCAAACAATATTCCAGACCAATCTTTAGTATCAAAAGAAGAAATAGGCATTACTTTCTTAGCCTTTATGGAAAATAGCTAATTTACGATGTAATTTGTATTGTTTCCAACCATGTAGCCATTTGTGGATTATCAGAAGGTATAACCTAAGATAATTGATTACATGAACCATTATATAAACCTCCCACTGATTATAATGAAAACTATGTTTATTATTATTCAAAGCAACTTCCTCTCTAATAGCCTGTCAACATGTTTCACATGGAATATCCTCGCAAGTACCACATTCAATATTAAATTTTGGTTTCGTTCTGACACTTGCAAAATAACCTCCTTGATTGAAATTAAAAAATTTGATCTGAAAACTTCTAATAAGAACATTATCATATTGATTAGCATGAGCTGTAATACCATTTTTATCTCAAGCACCCAAATAATCAAAAATTGTTTTTCTTACTACAGAACCAACTATAGACCCCATACCCCACGTTCCAGAAAAACACAAATTCCCATATCCAGTCACTGTTATATATTGGTGAGCTTCAAGACTAGAAGATATACCTACTCTTGGAAACCATCTACGTGCACTGTAACGTCTTCTGTAGTAATGTTTACGTCCAAAATAATGTGAACGTGGGATATTTCCTTCTATTTACATTCCAACCTGTTATATTTCAAAATTACATTGTATTTGCTTTACTTTTGGATTATATCATGTTATTTTCCAAAAAACCTCATGAGAAATTCGGGAAAGAAAAATGATCGTGTCTGGTAGAATATATGTTGCTTAAACTGGTTCCGCGATATCTCACACGATTATACCTTGATATGACAATATCGGCGAATTGATATATAAAACTAGGAACATATCTTCGTGGTTTATTAAGCTGTGCTCCGAATATTATATGTAGAACTGCATCAAATGTAACACAGCGCCCGAGAGTAACGCAACCAATGACACATCAGTCGTGCAGGCATGTTTGCGCCCTGCGGTTAGAGACTACTATCATTAATTTTAATTTTTAAGATACAAATTCGATGCTACTATACAATGGTCAAATAAATTAGTATGTTGATTCTTAGCTCCTGTGAATCGAGTTGTTACTCTGAATATTTTGATATAAATAAACTAGAATTAAAGGTTAAAATGAATTTGATAATTTGACGGAATATTCGATTTGTTCTATTTTCAAAATTCCGTAAAAATTAATAAACCTCAAATTAGTTAAAATAAATCAGTATCTTAACACAAAAATATTTAAGATTTAAAATAGAATTCGCATCATAATAGTATCTTTCTAAAATTTGTACAACATTTCAATCAAAATCAAAGGGACATTGCAAAATTTTAGTTGAAAATTGCTTCTATAAGCACTGTCTAATAAACATACATCGAGTTTCTCGTACAAAATGAAAAATAATTTTCCTGGAGCTATTGATGTAGAGAAAATATATTTTGAGGAATAGATATGGTGTTACGTGAATAATATGTCTTCGGAAACATATTCGTGAATTTATGACAAATTTTACAACAAATCGGAAATACAATATTGACGTTCTTAACGGGTTAAGGTGAAAAAATTGTCCTTCTCAGTTTACAGTACCATACTCCAAGGCATAATGGAAGGCGGGATGTGCTGATGAGACGTTATTTGGAATTAAATGCGTTTTCGTTTGTAGATGTTTGATGTCTCGAGATGTTGCTGGTTGTTGCTTTCATTCCCTTTCTCTCATAATTCAAAGAATTGGAAANATATATATATATATATATATCGCATCAAATAGTTTAAAATTACATTAGATGGAATTAAGTTAATGCCAAATCTGTAAATGCATCAATAGATTAACGTTTTAGGAAACTATTGGATTTTTTAAATTTATTTTAATTCATTTATTATCATACAGTTGAAAACTGTGTATGGCCATGTGGAAGACAATAAACTAAATAACTCTCCGAAAGCAAGCAAAGGGCAATCCCATCAATTCCGTTCAAGGGCCCTACTATAGGCAATTGACTGAATTTGAAAAGCAATTGAACCTCCGATTCAATTTTCTTATCTATCGATATACAATAAAGTATACATCATATTGAAGCTTATTTAATTCTTCATTATCAGGTATGAGTTTAAAAAGTTTCTCTTGTCTTGAAATATTTTTTAAGGTGTTTGGCAGGTAGAAAACACGATTTTCTAGCGTTTACCACGGAAGGGTCAACTTAAAAATTTACTTTAGCAAATCTGTTAAAAAAGGGATATTTAAATTTTTTCACACTACTGCTAAAATAGTTATTTATCATATGTGTTACTTTTACAGTTTTTATATTGGCTAAAAAAGGTTCTTGAATTCGGTTATTCGGTCATCATGCCTTAAAATAACAGTATTTAACAGAGAATAAGAATAAATAATTAGCTTATTAATAATGGTACTTTGTGAATTTATATCAGTTGATAAAACATGGTGGATCAATGTGCGGCGGCAAAGTGGTGCGCCCCATATCACCAGGTCCGCGTGCTCGCCGGCGTTAATTTTAATATCCTAGGCTCAACGGCTTTGTTAACACAAATTTTCAGTCCCCCTTCCCTTAAAAACGCTACAAAGATTTATTTATTACCATCCTAACAATAAAAAATACTCAGAGACAAGTAAATATTTAATCTCGTTCTTTATAACGCAGAATTAGTAAAAATTTGACGTAATATGTGTTGTATGCTGATAGATAGGAAAATTGAATCAGTAGTTCAAACTCGAGTATATTGCTTTTTGAAACCGGTAGTAAGGCAGTGGTGTATTTATCGATTTAGCGGCCTTGGGAAAAATTGTGACATGTGGCCCCTAAAATAAGAATAAAAATAATTAGCTGATTGTTATAATATCCACATCTATAGAATATAAAAAATGTATTTGACAGAATACAAAAAAAACGTTATATAATACGTACGTCGGTATTATTGTCAAATCTTTAAATTATTCTAGAAATATAGCTAACAATTGCGTATAAATTGAAACAAACTTCTTACAGAACAAAAACTTCTCTATCGTATTCCTTAGTGGTGCCCGACAGTATTTTAGGATGGGTTCTAATGACGATGTTGACGAGCCCTAAAGCCCCACACAAAAAAAGTATTTTAGGGATTAAGATCTCAAATCATCGTCCCATTGTTGAATTCTTTCTCTGAAAGCGTTTGGCATACAATATCACAAAAAANAAAAGTATTTTAGGGATTAAGATCTCAAATCATCGTCCCATTGTTGAATTCTTTCTCTGAAAGCGTTTGGCATACAATATCACAAAAATTACGTCGATAAAATGGCGAAATTCTCTCTCTACTCGCTGACTGGAAGGACAAGTAGGGCATCACGTTGCATTGAGATTTTGAAGAGACGTGACCAGTCTTTCAAACAAAAAGAAATTCTTGTGAGTGCGAGAGGAGAATTTTAAACAATTGTTTACTCTACCGTTCTTCCCAGTTTTATGGTAACTTTCAGAAAAGAATTGTTTTTGGCTCTTCCTACGGGTATTGTCTCGAATCGACGCCGTAAGAAAAATCTATAAATATTCCCTGAAGAAACGAAATATCAATATACAAGTTTTAGTTTTATGACAAGCGAATTTTTATGTACTTTCGTTTGTTAACTCATTCAATATACCTTGAAGCTCGCTTTGAACTTTTATCTTTATGTTGAAATTTAGGCGTCCTCTTCTCATTTCAATCTCTTTGACTGTTATTCCTATTGAAAATTCTGTTCCGACACACGATGTCGTAAACTTGCCTCATGAAAGGAACACTCCTCAATCTTATCGCAGCCCAAGTTTGCACACAGAGAAGAAATCGCTTAGTTCCAAACTTCGAGAGCTTATTTTATCGTCCACAAATTTAAGAGGACCTTGAACAGCTACAGTAGAGTGAGGCTCTTAATATGGCGATATTCTGAAAATCAAAAATAATTGACGAGGGTGATTCTGTTTCGCGCTCATTTAACTAGTGAATAATTGATTTAAAATACCGAAAATGTATCATGTTGAAAATTGATTAAGAATAAAAGGATATAATTTGAGCACAAAACTTGTTTTTTAAAATGAGAATGATATATTTAATGGGAAGTACTATATCAGGGATAATGTAAGGAATTGTTCTAGGAACATTGAGTAATAGAATGTTAAGAAATTAAGTAATCGAATTCATTCAGACGATACTGATGAAAAGAAGCTTAGTTAGCAACATGAGTAATGAGGAGCTAATGGAAGCCTAAAACACCTTGCTTGAAGGATTTTCCTTAAGTTACTGTTTATCCGTCTGTCGTCCTGTCCGCATCAAATAATGCAAGTCAGTTTTGAACCCATTCACGTTATCAGAATGATCTGAAATTTTGACTATACGAGAATAAACTTTAAAATATTATCAAAGATGAAAAAACATGGAAATATTTATTTCTGTTATTCTGTCATTGTTTTTTCTGCCAGAAAAAAATATTCGTTGCCTAGGTATATAACTGTCGAGGCTGAGCTGAGAGCTCGTCTGACAAGGGAGGAAGCACATCTAAGGCTGGCGATTAGGAGGCATTCTAGCCACTTCTCCGCCCCTTCTTCACACACCTCTTCTCCACCTCTCATCCCTTCAGGTCAACGTTCTTCAATGAAGGAACTTCAAAGCATTCCGCTCCGGTAGTTGGGATCGTGCTTGGCACACGCAAGGAAACAAAGAACTTCCCCGAAGCGACGTAGGCGCTACTGGTGGCACGGGTGGCAACTACTCCGCCGGGAGGAGTTACGGAACGAATCCAGCACCGCGACTCGGCTGCTCAAAGTCAGGGGAAGTCAAATGCCTCGGGGAAGCGTAAAAGCGAGATGTAGTAGTGACCGAGTTTATTTCACTATTCTTCCTACAAAACGCGCAAATTAGAAATTGGACAAAATTATGAGCACAAAGATGATTCACAAATTATTTGCGGAATACACGTCAAACATGCTTGATAGGAGACGTTTCTAAGACGTAGACAATTTAACGTACAAATGTTTTGTACGCTAAAACTATGATTGATGCGTTACACATTTCCGTACTGAACCGATTCTGCCATTCTGGATGCTTTGAGATGAAATTTTCATAATACGAAAAAAGTAGCATTTAATTCAAATAATGCTACTTTTGAAATAAATACCATATTTGAAATAAATGCTACTTTTATATATATATATATATATATATATATATATATATATATATATATATATATATATATATA
>NNCF01127485.1:48757-73608 GCA_002313205.1 Laupala kohalensis | reverse complement strand
TATATATATATATATATTTGCATCCAATGAAATATGGTGCTGAGTCCCGAGATTGTAAGAGTTAGTTTTCTTATCTTTCAAGAAACGTTGGTTGGGTCTATCCCCCTTAGCTTTCTCCTAACGTAAAGGGTGCTCTGCATTCTGTTGTGTTGACGGAATGTTCATTCATAATCTAAGAGTGCTGGAAAACAAGGTCTAAAGCCGAGGAGAGACGTCAACTCAGCTATAGTTTTCTTGGTTGAATAAAGTATGTTTCGTAAAGTTGATCATTTCATTGAAGCTGATGAATTGAACTCAAGATTCTTCTTATCTGTCGCACTCTCAATTACATTATGTATTGTTGATTTTAGTTTCATAAATTTTACGGAAAAACGGAACACACTTTATTTTCATGCATTCATATGTTGCCGTTTCCATCATTAGTGCTCATAAAACACAAAACTTAAATCTACACAATGACACAATTTTTTTATCTACTGGCTTTAAGTAAACTATATCAGATGTTTGTACAAAGAGTGAGAAAACGTTTCCTATTTGTAACCGATTCTACTTGGGAAACACCATTCAACTCTCTCACATGATGATTTTTTTCTCCGAACGCACATTATCCAAATGAATAATTCTGAGAAGGAAAGAAATGATAAAATTAAATTACAAATGCTTTCTTCTTAAGCACGTGAATTTATGGGACATAAATATAAAAATCTATCATAGAAATATTGGTGGACGTGAAAAAATAAGGACTAATAAAATGCTATTGAGTTACGCCTTTACGAACTACATTTTTAGTCCGATAATTCAGTTATACGACCAAAAATCTTGATGATAGCATATTATTGAAAAGTAAAATTGAATAGAAAAGGGAAAATATATGAAATACCGATACTAGATTCGTTATTAGAAGAAATACGGTACGTTTCTGCATGATATATGGTTCCGTAGAATATAGTAGTGTTTTAGATAGATCGATTTTTGATACGAGTTCAAAATTTATAATACATCCGCACACTCTATGTATATAACTGAGATTCTATTTACGAATATATTATACTTGAATGGTTCACTTAAATGAATGTTTTCTGGTGACATTTCTTCAGCTAAGTTAAGAGATCTGTGACCGTCGTTTCCATTGAACGAAACAACTCGTAGTGTTAATTATCAAGCAGGGAGTGCGTCGAATGCCTCAGGATGACTGTAATGCTGTCAAACTCCCTCTTTGCGTTAAATCAATAGATGCTGTCCGTTTTATCTCCTCTTTCAATGAAATCATCAAAGAAGTATTTAAACATACTTAAATTTTATCAATTATTATTCATAAGAATATTTATTGAATATATATGCTGGCTTCATTTTTCAAGAATATTTCAGTGAAAGGTATATCGAGACGAAATATTTAGCTGAGCTGGAATAGAAACTTGGCTGATACTTGAGTATGAGCTAATAAACAGACAAATGATGACAACCGCTAAAAGAGATATCTTTAATTCAAATTAACAAAGAGATATCTACGAACACAATCTTGCATTTGCAACGTAATACGTCCCTAGAATTTGGATAAGTTCATCTTTGAATTTTTTCAGATGTCGTTATTGTATCTCCCTTCATCATTTGTTTTTACAATTGTGATGAATTTATACAGTGTTTTTATTTTCACTTTGAAACATTTTTTTAATGTTTCATTCTTCTGGTTTTAAGTTGATAATTTTGACACACTAACTATTTTAGTGAGTAGTAAATTTTGTATTCTTATTATTGTTTATTAAATCTGAGTTGATCAGAACTCTTTCGTCATTTAGAATAGTGGTTGGTATGTCTGTATATTCTTTATATCTAATTTAGGATCTTTATTTACTTGGTATTCTGTTAAGTTCTTTGACGATTTCGAATATTTGAAGACTTTGTACTGTTTTATTTCTTTTGCTGCGAAACACTGACTGCAAAACCGAAAAAGAGAAAAAAGAGAAAATACTGACTGCAAAACCGAAAAAAGAGAAATATTGTTTCATAAAGAATATATTAGTGTTGATATGGATACTACCTATTATTTGAGTAAAAAGTCTAATCTTTCCGTAGAGATTCAATAATTAGTTAAATGATGAACTCGGTAGGTAGAAATTCTCTCTCCATTTCGTTCCATCCACGAAAGATAAATCCGAAGCCGGTTTTTTATCCACATTCAACCACTGCGGCACTCAAGCTGTTCTTTGAACTTAAATCCATCTTTGGAACTTTGCTCTGAGATAACATGTAACGTTCTTTGTAACCTCTGGTTATCGCGCTTTTTCTCTTGACGGCTGGAACTTTTGAGGCGAGTAAAGAAAAAACATGGCTGAGTCCGAATGACAGACTTGATTGAAGAAGTATTCATACAGCGAACCCACTTCTGATTTTTGCTTTGAATAACATTCAATGTACTCCGAATTCCCTTGGTTAATTCATTTCAAGAAGTTTAGTTTGATGAATAATTGCAGAAAATTCTTAAGAAAACATCTATAGTTTGGTAAGAAAAAAAAATGTGGCTATGTTCAAATTTGTATCATGCTGGTGATAAGTGTAATCTCTTGTTGTCTGAATTAGACATAATAAATCTCAGGAATAAAGGTTGTGGAACCTGCGTCTCGCCCTGCCCATTCTCTGCCATCTATACACAATTAGAAAAATTCTTTGTCATCTATACACAATTAGAAAAATTCTTTGTCATCTACACGCGTTATTTTAAGCTGTGAACCAGTATTCTTTATTACATACTTATTTTTATTCCATTGGCATAAGATAATTTTTCCGACTGACTTCCTTCATATGCGCTACAACTCTGGGCGAGTCTCGGCCTACTCGAGTGCATTCCTCAAACGGCTCCTGTGGACTCCTACTCTTTTCCAGTTTTCTAACTCCCATACTTTGAGATTTTGTAGAACATAGTTCTGATCTTCCTCTGCTGTGTGGTTTTAGAGGTCTCCATTTTGTTGTCAGACGATTCTTTTTTCAGCCACCCTCTATATGTCCTAACAATGCTTGTATTTGGATTTCATTTCTCTGACAATATTCTTTTGTTTCATCACACTATTTAGTTCATCATTTGTTTTCCTTTTCCATAGCATTCCCCTAATTTTATTAGGACCAATTTTTTTTCAATATTGCATATTTCTTCAGTACTCATGTTTCGCACCCGAATGTCATTTCACATTTGATAATAGTATTATATAATCTTTATTTAGATGTTTTGGATAGTAACCTACGCCTGAGAATAGGTTTATACCTCAAATATACTACTGGCTGCAATTCTTTCTTTGACTTCTTCAATCTCGTTGCTTACGTTTACTGTTGGTGCCTATATACTTAAATGAGCTTACTTTCTCAATTCCGTAGTCCCCAATTTTTACAATATTCCTGTTCGCAGATTTCGAGTGCATTTCATGTATTGCGATTTCGTCGAATTTATCAGTAATTCAGCTTTCTCGGATTTACGATAACTTTCGGTCAGATGAAAATGGTACGAAACCGGAAGTCGAACCTGGGATCTGTATTCATCGCAAGGGTTTTTAACCATTACACCACCCGTTCGCCTTTCGCAGCTGTTTCCTTACACAGAATTTTTCGACACTCTGAAGTTGTGTTCTAAATTGTTCATGTCTGTCCAATGGAATACGTTCTAAGTTTTTGCTCAGACTCACACGCGCTTTGATATTGATATTTCCCGATATTCCTCGTGACCAAGTAGCTTCCTTTCCACGATAGCGGGTGATAAAATCAATTTTACGAAAAATATCACAACTGTTAAAAAAGTGTTCAAGTTCATGTTCAAATGTAATTCTGACTTCTGATTCGTTCTTGGCGAACAAAAATCATGCGGAAACGACTCCAAGATCTCCCCTGTAGCTTGAAAAGTATTATTAGGTAAATTTTGGAATCACTATATACCTCATGTTTTCAGTTGCCGCACGCTCTATGACGTACGCGTAGGTGGTGACTAGACGGCCATGATGCATGCCACATCTTCTCGCACCCCTTTCCCCGGCGTTAATATCTCACATAAATACATAAAAATTGGTGTCAATATATTAAAAAACACATGAGCTATAACTTTTACATAAATAATTTTTCTATTTAATTTCACATATAAAACATATTTTACAAAAACCAAAAATGTCAATGTAAAAAATCGATTTTTTCCACATACTTTCTGTAATTGATGGAAAACAATTCGTTTTATCGCAAATGTGAAGATAATTAGTATTGTGGCCTATATAATAATAAATAAAACAAAAAAACAACATTTGAACTCGATCTTATCTTTAGTAACAGAGATAATGAATTTCCCGTAAATGTTAATATTTTACAACTTTGAGGCGGGCTGGGGATTAAGCTCCAGAAATTTTTTTTGCGATTTTTGTGAAAATGATTCGTGTGAAATGGTCTATCACTGGGAAAAATTCAGCTTTACGCAAATTGTTTTCCAAAATCGACGTTTTTGGACTTTTATTGGCTGGGTTAATACAAGTACAAAACATGACCAGATTTTGTAGTTCGGGAGTCATTTTTATTTTATTTGTTTGGGGGTAATCACTTAATAAATTTTTATCACAGTTAGGGAGAGTATGGTGTTGATAAAATCATTAAATTCTGTGGTTAACGAAGAAATAAACATGGTCTTTTGCATGTAATACATAAACCTAAGGGGATCGTACAATCTTGAATAGTGATTTTCGTAGATTCGATTAGTGTAGACATGGTAGACCATCTCTGATAAGGAACATTTCAGCGAAAGAATTGTATACAGTTTGTACATGGTTCAAGCATACAATAGATTTTTATGTAGAGATAAAAGCATCATGTCACTTTTTTACAACCTTGAAAATGTTCCCTGACGTAGATAAAGGAGTTTCACTCCATTGAAAGAAGACAAAGTGAATATTGAGAATGAAATTCAATTACATACTAATTGATTCTATCTTCATTGTCCCTCTTCTGTTTTCACGCTCTACTCTTCTCCCTTTCTAACACAATGCCTTGTAAATAGTTACACACCCATCTTCTCTCGTTCACCACTGCCGATGGTCACTTATCAGAGTCCCTTCATCCGACCACGAGCCCTGCCTAGGGCCAGTGTAGGGTTCGTCCTTGCGCCACTTCGCTCCGAGGGCCTTTCGGGTTTTACACTCGGAGACGTCAAGCAAAGGACCACAGGGATGGAAATGGTTCGGGCAGCCGTCCTACGCTCTGACGCGTCGCATTCACCACAAGCTTAAAGGGTTTGGGAGATACGGTGACTCCGAGATATGTTCTACGCTTGTGACCCGTTCCTCATTTCATGGATATGAATGGGTAGATTATGCATTCCAGTCTCGCTATTGTGTTGCTTCAATTTCACCCCTTCACGAATGATTAAAGTTTGCATGTTAAAGTTTGCTCAATGAAAATTTCAGAACTTCGACTAGAAATTGGTGTAGTATAAAATTTTCAGCTGGTTGAATGAAACAATTGGTTTCAGAGATATGCCATCTTTTGTTTGTGACCGAAGAAGAAGAAAAATGTTCAACAGGAAAAAGGGACACACTTGTTTTCAACTGAAAATTTCTGTTTCTTAAGTACTCTGTTTCGTAAGTAAATAAAAATATTAGAACTATGTCAAAAAGTGTCATATTACTCGCAAAAAGGAATTTTTTGTAGGAAAATGTAAAAAAATATATTCAGAAATGAGCGTAAGAAAATGGATTAATTTTTTTGTGAATGCGCCGATGTTGATTAGGTAGTGTAAATTATGTGTTTCTGACTCGTATGGAAAAATATATCAAATTAGAAGTAAAAGCATAATTTATTAAATATGATTTTAATTTTCCCTACTAAGAATGATTGTATTATATTCTTTTNTTAATTTTCCCTACTAAGAATGATTGTATTATATTCTTTTTGTTCTTGACACGTAATAACTCTTTGAGACATTTTTGGATTTTTCCCCCTGAAGTGTTTGAAAATTTTGATCAATATATTAAAATAAAGGTGCAACGTTTTCATTTACTTAAACAGAAACTTTTTCCCGCTGTAACAGTCATCGTGTAACTTATGCGATCTAGTATCCGGTTAACTGGATTTATTGTGACGAAATATTTTATTAGTATGTTCAATTGAAATCAATCAATTGGAGGAAAATAGAGCACTTAAGAATCGGTGTGAAACACGAAGTAAAACACGTGACGTTTTAGAAATTAGTACCACTTTTATTCAAATGCGAGAAATTGTCTGCTTATAAATCACATTAAAAATCCTTTTGTCTGCTTCTTAGGGTTTATTTCAAAATTACATAAATTCAAAGGGCTAAAAATTACATTTTTTTATCCTGTTAACTGTAAGTAAACGAGTAATCGAATACTTACGGACGCGCAGTTACATACTCCAGTACCATCTATTACTATTGAGGGAGAATTACGTTACAAAATAGCTCCTTTTTGCTTCAAGCTCAAGAACTGATACAAAGTGAAACACGTGATTTTTTTAGTTTTAACTTTGATTACAAATGTGTTTTTAAATATGTGCAACAATATTTTCAATATTATCTTCTAGTCTAGAAAAAGAAGTATTAGTTTCACGCCGAAAATATTCTCGATGCATACCGCATTCTGGCAGTTGAAGGTTTGATTCCTGATCAATTATATGATTGTCCCTTTTCGAATAATTATTTAAATTACTCGAATTACATTTTTCGGAAATTTCCCATTTAAAATTTTATGTTGACTTACGTTTTGTGTTGGCATTGCCGTCAGCTGTCACTTCATAAGGAATTCTTTGCTGCCTTCAAGTCGACCAGAGAGTTCGCTTCCTATTTATTTCATTAAACTCTCCTGCGATTTTATCTTTCCGAATCAAATTTACTGTTACAAAGAACATCAATTTTCTTTGTTTGACTTGAAAATTAGCACGACGTTCTTTTTCATTAAAGACAAAGTGCAGGGAAAAGTCAAGGTTTCAATTCACCCAGAACGTTTTTCTTTGTAATCTGAGTGTTCTGTAGAAATTAGATTGGATCATATTCTATTGTTTCTTTTCCAATTAGGTCATTACTTTCTTAGTCTGCAGTAAGGTGAATAGGCACACACATTAAAATTTTCACGGTTTGATATTTCCTAAACATTCCCTGAGAAGAACATGAAAATTACTTTGAAAGACTTCNTTGTGTTTCACAGTATTAATACTGTCTCTTATACACATCTAGATGTGTATAAGAGACAGATATATATATATATATATATTATTCATTATCATCATATAAAAGAAATTCACCTTATTTTGAACGTAAATTGTAAAGTCCTTAATATACACAAATTGTATCTTATTTAGTGCTCTCAAAACGTATAAAAAATTTCACCATTTAGCCCTTGACTCAAAAATATCACTTAAGTATCCGTATTATTTAGAGTAAAATTCAATTATAATTCCGCATCTAGAAAATTTGTGGAATTCTATTTTTAATTTATGTGAACCATTAAAAAACTCATTTCAGTATTTAGGATAATTATATTATTGTTTATAAATTAAGAATTTTTTCTAAAATAATGGTAATAATTTGGGTAGTAAAAAATCCGTTCATATATGTAGTAGCGTGCACAGATATTAATTTCGGTTGGGAAGGAGAGTTAATCTTAGTAACCCACATCTTCATCGACTCTTTTGTAATTTATATATTATTAAATATAGAATTCTCAGTTTATTGGGGATGGGATAATTATTCCAACTATTTTTTACATGTCTCTTCACAGAAGTTACTTATTTATCATTGAGCTCTGAACCCGTAACATCTGCGCACGCTACTACATAGTGCTTTGAACAAAAACAAAATGGATAAGGGATTGTTTTTCCAGATCCACAAATTTGAATAACTGATAGAACAACAAATTTGCAACCAAATTAGGCACCGAAATACTCTGCAATCTTCTCAACCGGACATACGAATGTGAACCAGTAATGATTCTACGCAGCGTTGTACGTGAAGAGGTGGTGTTTAATCCGACGGCGAGTCGGAAAAGCATCCCACTTCATTAGAAGGAGAGGATCAGATAAGCAATATCTCGCCCATCCATCATGGAGATTCCCTCCACTCTATCACGAATGCTCGTGGAACCAGGAAACCTATTTTATGGCGCTTCTTCCATTTTCACGCACCACATTTTTTGAACACGTCGAATATGCCGATGGAACACACTGTTAAGTTGGTAATGCCGAAAATATTTGTAAGATGGTTCTTAAAAAATAAACTTTTCAAATTTGAACAGGGCACTGTCATAACAATTTCATGTATCAAAAATATATTTTTGTCGTCAGTAACAAGTAACGTTTTTACGTGCCTTCCCATTTTATGTAATATTTAAAATACGCTTCAAGAATATATAAATATAGTAAACGGACAACATTTAAAATTTTGAATTAAAAAAATAAACCTTGATTGAGATCTTAAAAATACGTTTTTAAAATCTGAAATTTTTGTTGAAGTCTTTTTTGAAACATAAAAGAAAATGGGAGCGTGTACCTACAAATTTCAAAAATTGTTTTTTTAAGAATCACTCTAACTAAAGGTCGAATTTAAAAATGTTATTATGGGTTATCAAATTATTCCCTTTAAGAAGCTGTTGAAAAAATTCTGATTGTAATAAATAAGAGAATTGAGGGACACAACGTAATCCAAAATATTGTAGAAGAAGTGGTGAAAATAACGGCAAAATTATGTACAATATTTTTCTTGTTCACTGCAATCATATGTAACACAAATTTCCAAAACACAGACTTCGTAAAATGGTTTATTTCTTCTAGGTAAGATGTCATAAAAATAATCTCGGGATTGGTATTATATACTGCAAATTATTGTTAAAATCCATGTACATTTACAAAATGTTCCGTTCAATAAAGCTGTAAATTGTGGTCATATATTTTTAACAAGATCTACAACTATTATAAACTAGTGGTGCAAAACCATTGCACATACATTCTCATATTCGCTTCTCCGTCTGCAGCATAGAGTGAAAAAATTATATAGTGAAAGGGTCATTTCTGGCTTGGTTCTCTATATTTTGATCTTCTTCCAGTACTCTGTTCATACTCAAAGTATTATAAGTCGCTAGACTTATTACTGTCTTACATATGAAATTTGAGAGTAAAATAAACATTCAGAATAATATTTCAAAACAAATAGCCACTTATCAGTCTAATAAATAACGTAAAAGTGTTGTAAATGTAATTTCGTTGTAGACAGTTTTCGTATATGCAGTGCGTTTTCTGTCCTCCTATGTATTTTATCATTATCATATCTTTCATTTCAGTTTACTAACATTGTATTCTACGTCTATTTGGTTCATTTACACTGCTAAATATTGTTAAAGCTTCTTGAAACAGTAAACAAATGTGTAAATGTAGCAGATAGAAATTATTTTACTGCGTCTATACCAAACTTTCAAGCGAAATACCGCTAATGCGGATGTAATGATACTAATTCTACTTTAGGTACAGAAAATTTAAGAAAAATCGTTGGACTCCTTTTTGAAAAATATTCTAAAATGTACTTTGACCTTCATGTGAAGTGCCCTTTATGTTCAAGTAAAAAGAAAATTAAAAGCATGTGCATATGTTAGAAGTAAATTCTACCCTAAATACGAAAAATTAAAAATTAAATTACCATTTGGTCAGGAGTACTGCGCACAGACGGACAAACCGGACGGACGTCCAGCCAAAAACCACTTCTTCGGAATCAGGGGTCATAAAAGGGTTATTTTCGTAAAAAATCTCGTTTTCGAATTTTTTCACGATTACAATACTTTACACTACGTATATGAGAAAGTAAAAATATATGAAAAGATTCGTTAATGTGAATTTGTATTAGTGCTGTAATATATTTCTTAGAGTACATTCCTTTCCTTTTTCAGGTAAGCGGGATTCAATCAATGGATACTGGCTGCTGAGAGGAAATGGTTAATTTAGGTAACGTATTAATGAGTGGTTCAGTAACTTAGATAATAGTCTGTTTTTAATTTTTTCTATGAAACCTATAATATTATTTCACAATATTGTACATTTAATATTAATGAACAGAAATTTCTTATGCAATATTACAAATGTGCACCGTTCTTGCTTGATGGAATCGACGATCCGAATTATGTTGACTTTCATTTTCAGACATTTTAAATGTTCTCGCCAAATAAAAGTTCTGTGATGTTTATTTTTACTCAATAATTTACTTGAAAATAGATCGAATGATTATTTTAACGACGATTAACTACTGTTAAATTTTCAAGTATTTTCAAATTTAAATTATATTCGGCAGGGTTCCAAGCAGAGTGGATTTCAATATTACACTTCCTGCGTCCGAATTTCAATGGTTCAAATTTCTAACAGAGCTAACTAGTTTTTCTTATAATTACTGTTCATAAAAATTGATTCAAACCTAATGAGTGAGATAAGCACCATAACTTAATTTTTTGGAGCAAACGCAATATCAATGTATTTTTCTTTTTCAATTTGTTGATAAATTAAATGTGAATTTTCAACATCAATCACCTTTGTGCATCTAAAAGTATACACTCAGTTATTCTTTCATATCATCAAATCATTCAATGAGTCCAAGCTTTATATCACATCTCATCAAATTCAATTTTCGAGTTCTCGTTGAAGCATGAATTTAATTAACTGCTTTTTATATAAACGCAACCCGCTGTATGCCGTTTTATTCAAGCTGCGTATTTTTCTGAACCATATGATGAACTGTTTGTTTTGATACTATGTTACCATGTGTGAATGATTGAGTTTAAGTGAAAATTTGTGCCCAATGTTTTACTCTGTAGAAAATGAGGTACACTGATACGACTGTGAGCTACGCTAGGGTGATGGCGTACGACCAGCAAGTGAGCGGTGTATGAGGAAGACAACAAGATTTAACTAACCTTGGTAAAGAAAAAAAAAAAAAAAAAAAAGGAAGGCCGAAACGTTGACATGTTGAAAATAGTCTTCATTTTTTCTATGACCAAAAAGCCAAAAAAAAAAAAAAACCAACCTCACTAGTTAATACACTTGTACCCTGTGAATATACTATTGGTTACTTCTGTAATTGAATTCATATATGATTTTTTTAAAAAATAGTCTGTGATTTCTAATGAATTCAACATTTTAGAAAGTATTTCTTTTGAGAACATTTCTGATGACGTCGCTGATAATCGGTAGTATGCTATATGTAAAAGATTTTTTATCACTTGGATAGGAAGTGATGTCCCAGAGAACCCGCGCAGAGCGAGACTATAACATAAAGCAACCTAGACGCATTTACTCTCCGGGAACTAAGTTACTATGCCACGTCGTAAAAACAGATTCGTACCTCACTGGTCAGATCACTCTAGTGAGAAGATACGCAGAAAGAATGAGATGAAATAGAAACTCCTACATCTGTATCGGAAATCTGTTGATACAGAAAGATTTTCTTCTGATTTCTGGGAACAAGCTTTTTGAAGTTATGTCATGGTTTCTAATTGACTAAAATTTGAACTTCGTAAATGGGTTCTCATTTTAGAATTTTCATTTTTTTCATACATAATAGGACATAGTTTTATTTCTGTGACTATGTAATAAATTAAGGAATGGAAGCTAAAGGAATCCGTTAACCTTTTTCATTCGGAATGTGTTTTGTTAATTATCATAAGTATAATGATAAGAAGCAGGATTTACTTTGCAAATCTATGAACAAAAGAGGAGACAATACATTTGTCTCACAAAAACTATACTTCCAATTCATAAAAAAAATTGTCTTCTAGCATTCTACATCTTTCCTTGTTTACTACCTTTCTTGTCGTCGGAAATATTTTTAAATAATATTTCCGGAGAAATATAGAAAAACAGAAGTATGGTATGGTATCAAATTAAATAAATAATTCGGGACTTACGACCTTTAACGGACGAACAGTATATATTTCGTGATTTTAAAGCTCACTTTAATCACAGAATATATACTTTTCGTCCGATAAAAATAAGACTTGAATTATTTATTTAATTTTATTTCATAATGAACGTGAATTGTGTATAGTATGGTATGTTCAGTTACTTTGAATCAGTTCCCTTTTTTTTCTTGATATCAGATATATTTTGTGATTCAGGAGGATGTTTAAGTAATTTTTAATTAAATTAGAGTATTTTGAAATTTAAATATTTTACGACTAACGGATGATAATATATCGAAATTTTGGACACTTAATAAAGGATATAACGGGAAACATTATGAAGAAGATAAAGTAGGTGTATACAATTCTGAGCTCAACCGAAGTTTCGTTTTTCTGTTTGCTACACGAAACTAATCTTTTTACCGTTTTCTTGACTGGACTTACAGTCAGACGCAATCGTTATTGGAGAGATGCGTCTAACAAAAACGCCATCTTCAACATCGCAGTTTAAATTGCCAAAATTTATCTTGGTGAGAACATTACAAGCCACCTCTCGTCTCGGCGTTTTTACTTTAAAGATATCACGGAAAGAGAATTTTATTTTCCAGGGCATTACTATTCGCAAAGTACATCTGAGTCACGTCTGAGTGAGTGAAAAGAAAAGACTAGAAAAATCTCTCCAAGGAGAGTGATAAATGTCTTGAAGACGAAACATGATAAATGGTGGTGAAGGCAGATAGGCTGACGCAACGTAGCACCGTATTCTACGCTCAACCGGGAAAGATCATCAGGCCTCCAACAGGCAACGAGGCAAAGCTATGCGATAGCAAGGGGCCTTGGGAATAGTGTGACCAACAAGCATTTCGGGATGAGAGTGACGTTGCACGACTAGACATACAGCGATAAGACAGCAGCACTCAGCTGACTCGCGAGGGAGTTGTGAGAATCTGCCGACAGATGTCAACACGCGTCATGCATGGTGAATAGTGTGTTGGTGCAACCGTTTGGTGGGAAATGGGATGTTGGAGAAAGGGATAGAATGGAAGGACGATAATGTTAGTAAGGTTAGATTGTACGTGGCTACTGTTTCTTAAACTCCTTTATAATAATAACAACAACAATAATAATAAAATATTAATATTATTATTTATCCTTAGCATTAATTATTATTTATCATTAGTATTTTTTGATTAGTATTTATTATTAGTTTTGATTGTTATTACAAGACACTAACAGCGCGAATTCGAATTTAAATAGCAGTAACATTATTGGACAAGTTTAATATCTACAATATGAAGAGAATAAAATACACCCATTTTACTTTATTCTACCTCTATGAAATGAAAACGTAATTATGTGACTCATTTGAACGTGTTCTTAAATTGAAATATGTTATCATTCTCCCTAAGTATGTTATTTTCAACCGTATTCGAATATGTTTCATTAATGATTCTCTTCCTGAGTATCTTTTGAAACGTTGGTTATCTCATGTGAGTTTCTTAATGTCATCCAATCACGTTAAGGTGCTATGTTGGTTACATTTAATAAATTTTATAATAAATAAAGGAGTAAATAAAAATTTCTAGTAAAAAAAGTAAAAACGGCTTTTATACTTTAACTCAGTTATTTTAAATTAACTCATCACTAGGACAATAAACAGGACAATAAACCATGAATATTTCATTCCGGTGTTGAATTATCAAGACAAATTTATTAGAGACCCTAATCTCATTTTCGATTCAATTATTGTCTTGCCAGAAATCATGCAATTTCCTTGTAGCAATTATTATTCTACAAATTCTTGTTTCCGTTGTAAAAACATTAAAACCACGTGTAGTTTATCTTTCGGAGACAATAGTAAAACTATTATGCCAATCAATAAAGGCTGAAGATTATGCTGATGAAGAAATATTTGTACTTTTTATTACTTGCACCATCATGTTGGTCCGTAATTTTTATTTTCTTTAATTTGAGGGACTTATAATCTTTATGAAATAACACTAATACCTCACAACATTCAATATTTCTTTATAACGTTGGAGTGAATGTGAATCGATTTTCTTTTCTTGTGTCTTTCATTTTTAGTGAATGAAACTTGTGATTCGTGTCGTATATGATGAGAAGTAGGACCAATACATCTTTAAGGTAACGAAATATTATAAATTTATACATCAATATTTTATATTTCATACAAATATTTTTTGATAAAACACATTACTAAAGTGAAAGGAAATTGCAGACTCGAATCATTTGCTTTCGCGTGGAGAATGAATAACATCGTAAGAACGTACTTGGAGATAAAAATAAAAGAGATAACTTGAGACTGCGAAACTGGTTATTGAGAAAAAGAGAATACCAAGAGGAAGTTCAAAACAACTCCAAACACAAGAACATGAAGAAAAGACGAATGCTTGTTAAAAATTCCAGGGGAAACAAGTTAGAAAAAGATAAATAAAATCTACGAAATTACGAGAGACAATAATAAAAGTTCAGGACTGCCGTAATTTCCTCAACGCAGGGACACTCTGCAGGAAATGAGTACATCGCCCTCAATTAAGAACAAACCATGTCGCTCCCATTTAGAAGAGACAGAGATACACGCGAATTTGCAGTTTTGTCATTTACACGCGTACGCATTGCGAGAGACGTAGTAAATCCCGCGAAATACGCTTGTCATCCGCGGGAGAATGAGAGCGCGTTGCGCGGCGCAGTGAAGCGACTTCCGCCCTTGCGTCCGCTCGCTGCTCCGATGCCCATGCCACACACGAACGGGGTGAAGTGTCAGTGGTAGCTTTCACGCGTTGCAGTCGCGTTAGCGGCATGAATGAGCGCGAGGATAATGGTGACGAATGGCGACGCGTGATACGTGACCTCGCGGATGCAGCGCGATCAACCAGAGGCCAAGGGACAGAGAAAGGACCACCTCCAGCTGTGTTACCATCACCAGACAGACTAACTATATTGAATACTATGGTTCTTAAAAACTCAAATTTTCAAATTTGGACATTTAGGAAATTCTTGGTCCGGGTTTTTCTCCGGTAATGGCGGATTTGTTATCTGTAGACTCTTGCCTAGGGGCGACGTCTATGGAAATAATTAATCTCGAATGTGAAGTTATGTTAATAGTTACGATTTACCAACAATATTTTCCGAACAATCTATAGTTTATAATAATACTTACTTGTGAAATAACTGTTTTGCCTGTTATTTAATGCACATTTATTGGCATTCGTTTAATATTATATAACATACCGAACTACTTTTATTTTTTTCTTCGGAGTGTGCTGAAATGTTGAATCCGCCTCTGCCTTGGAACCCTTGATCGGAATTGATGGGATAGTCTCTTGCTTGATTTCTTTATTGTTTTCCACGTGGTCATACGCAGTTTGTAACCTTTTTCGACAATAAATTTATTTATTTATCGCACCCTTCTACTTTGAAGATTCCCTCTACTCTGTCAACGTTTTCAAATGAAGCCTATTTCATGGCGCTACTTCCACGCACTATTTTTTGTACTTACCAATTATACCGATGGAACGCATTGAAGATGATAATAAAAAGGTAGGGTAGATCTTACAAAATTAACTTATTAAATAAAGAACATATTAAATTTGGTCGGGGACACCCTCCCATTTCTGTCTAAAAATAGTCATAAAAGTTTCAGATTTTTAAAATATTTAATAGAAATTGCTACAATTCTTAAGAAAATTTAAAAAAATATCACCTCGTAGCGTCCACAAAAATATATTTATAAATTCTGATATATTGCGTAAGTCTTATTTTAAATACAAAACAAAATCGGAGGGTCCCCCGTCCACATTTCATCTCTTGGTTTTTAACCACCCGAATATAGAGTCAAATTTGAAATACATCGATAAGAAAGATTTGAATGGTTTGACTCGGCCTGTCTTCCATGACTGAAGCCCATTCCCCTCCTCAAAGCTTCAATTCGTGAGTACCTCCTATAGTTAAATTTAATAATGTATTGGAATGTCATTGGGACATTGAATGCTCGTCAAGGCCCACCACCAATCAGTGACAAGCGGTTGTCATAATAACGACTCCATGTTAACACATTTCGTGCAACGGACGCACTGTACGTACATGAAGGGATATATAATGTGTATAGGGTAAAATAAGTACACTATGGCGTTAATATCTGAAGTGTATATTGAATTATATTTATTCAATGTCACGTTAAATTAAAGTATCTTGTTTTCCACAATTATGTACGTCACCAATTTTCAGTATGTCTTGAACACGAAGTGATGTAAATGAAAAAAAAAAGTATTTCAACATAATGCTTTTTCATCTTCGAATTTTTAAAGCCAGATAAATTAATCACATACGAACTTTCTTGGATGAAAAATAGATTTTATTGTGTTTGTCAGTTCTATTATTCGTCGAAAAAAGATCGTGTGATAATTTATTTATCGTGCTTATATAATGGACGTAAATGAAAAAATTATATCCAGAATTGGCACACCGAAAGCAAATGAGATAAGTAACTACTTGAAATCATTTAAAAAAACATTCGGTGTGCTGCGAAACACTATTCTCACATAATTTTGATTTTATTATTTATTTTCTGCTTGAGCGAATAAAGATGGTCTTGCTGATCTACATACGTACTCTTAACAACTAAGAATGTCATCTTTCAATATGAGATCTATTCCATTGCAACATACTTTTATTTTTTTGATTGTTCAGAGTAAATCAATTAATAACGAGTATAAAATTAAAATGTTGTTCTGAACGTCGACAAAAATAATGACAATGGATCTTTAAAGTTTTCTTGTTACTCTTCATACGTTTCTTGAAATGGTATTTATCTATTGATAATAACAAAGTAATTTTATTCAGGAGATAGTATACCACACCATGGTAACGATGAATATATCGACAATAGTCAGGAATTATTTTCTTCTTTTATTAATTGAATTTCCATATTAGACCCAATGTTGATTTCAATATTTTTAAATTTATAAAACTTTTGAATTAAAATTTAAATGTGATCATTTAGCATAATGATGAATAATAAATCCCTTAAAGAGATCAGGAAAGACTAAAAATTTGGAGACAAGAAAATCTTGATTAAGAACGTACTGTGTAAACTCTTCATCGAGAAGAGACTATTATTTTGCAAATCTGTCTTCGGGCCACTCTCAGCTCTGAGCAGCGTCTCCAAAAGCCCTGCATTCCAGTGTCCTCCATTCTACCACCTTCGAAAGGGAGCATAAATCGCGCTGCGACAGAGGAATGACGCCTCCAAGAAGCTTCTCACCAGCCAAGTGCCTCTCTCCCGTTCTTCTCACAGAGAACGAAATGAACCCTCAAGGCACGAGCAAGGTTGACGTCACGCGAATAACGCGGAAACAGAGAACACAAGAGGACTTTCAAACCATAAATTTTTTTTTTTTTGAACGTCGTAAAACTGCGATCTGTTCACTTCGTGGTACTATTTTAGAAAACTTAATAAACTCAAACTGAAATATGTTTTTTCACCGTGTATCCCTTAACTGAAGTATGTGCAAAATCACAATTTTATTTACACTCGCTTCACTACACCACTTAAAAATAGAAAAAAAATCTCCCCTTCAAATAAAAACGATTGGATTTTTTAATAACAGTGACAAATTTTCGTCGATGGCTGAGTGACACCCATGAATTTTTGTCTATGCCTGGCTAGGCGTGAAACTCTGAAGAGCGTCTGTGAGAGTGAAACTCACTAACGAGCTTGCTGAAGTGAGGCATTATAAGGATGTAAGAGAACCTTGAGCATACGTGACAGGTCGATTTAATAAAATAAAATGAAAAAAAATAGTATAAGGAAATGTTCGAGAGCTAATAAAAGTTTATAACATTAAAACAATGAGCAACATACAAACGACGTTTAATTTATCATTCTTTAATAATGTTGATAACGCTCCACAATTACCTAGTAATAAAAGTTAATTACTCAGTGGATTTGGAATCAAACACTATTTATGCTGATATGATAATATCTATTAAATCTTAAAATTAGCAAACGTATATTTAGGATTGTATTTTCATCCATAATATGTGAAATTATGGAACTATAATGTACAAACTCTCGTACAATTTAACACCTCGCTAATAACCGCATATGGTTATAAAATCTTCGTCCTGTTGTTGGATGAAATAATTCTTAAACTTTGGCCACCACAACGAAATGACAAGCAAGGTCCATATTTAACCATTTTACGTTTAGCGAACCACGAGGAAAGAGAAGAGAGAAGCCTGAGGATATGACACAGCTTTTATGGAATTACAAAACAACTGTTTTTATCGTAAGCTGAATTACTCTTATTACCAAAACAAAATAAATAAGTGACCAATTATATCGGACGTACTTTCTTTTATCAAGGCTATTTATTGGAACTAATTATTTTAGTGCTTGTTTATATTCTTCCTTTAAAAAATATCATAACTTGAAGCAGGATTTTAATATTTAGCATTTAGGTAACCCGCTGTACATGTTAATTAACCGAACCTAGAGCCTAAACACTTTTAGGTTCTGGAGACGGATCAATTGAGATTTTGCTTCAAACAGAACTTAATTTACAGAAAACGTGAATATGAAAGTGATAGGTAATTTATATTCATGTGGAACGTATATCTTTATCTTTACTTCATACAATGCTGATCTAAAACAGTGGAACGGTTTTCCTGGAGATTTTGCTTCTCTATCCTCTCATGCATTTGGGATGAACATAGAACAGTACAGAAAGAAACGCACCAATGAAATAACCTTTTGAGTAGTCCTAGAGTTTGAATTATTAAAGTGAGATTCCTCCGAGGATCAGAGTCCAATTGAAGAGTGGAGAGTAGAGGAAAGGTACCGGCCATTGGGTTAATGGAAGCCATTCAGCGACGAGAAGCGAGAGACGAGTCCATCGACATCCCAGAAGGGAGGATCATTGACGAGAGCGACAGTCCGGTGAAAGCATCCAGTAGTGAATTGCCAAGTGAGATTGACGATGGAGTAAGGAGGGTGTTGGAGTCTTTCGTTCGCGTGCTGTTGATGGAAAGGAACGAGAACGAAAAGATGGTTCACTAATGGTGGATTATGATTACAGGGAATACTTCTTGCGTGTTTTCCTGAAATTATGACTCGCGTTAGGAAATCTGTGGGTCAAAGTTCCATAAGATGGTAGAATGCGATTGTTTCTTATTTGCGCAAGTTAAACTTCGAATATGACGCATTCACAATTAGCGTCAAGGTGGTATGGAACTGCAAGAAATATACAGGGAAGTCGAGTCAAATTTCGGCAGTGTGAGAGCTCGCATTTTGTTGTTACTATAGAATAGTCAACCCTCACAACCGTTGTAATGTTTCGTGAATCTGTCTCTGATTATAACTGCAAAATGATCCGTGTTAAGACTATTAGTTTGGATAAAATTAGATCGTGAGTGATTTAAAAAAAAATCAAAGCACGTTAATTTTTGCTACTTTAAAATTTGTATGAATTACACAATTATGTTCGGGAAAGAGCGTCTCCACCACGACAAAATATGTGCGGGGGCGCACAAGCTGCGAAGACTAAGTCGTACAGGAGAGCCGTTCCCATGTACTCCTCCTCCACTTTACTCTTGGGAGTATATGAAAATATGGGGTGAAATCTTCCGTGTCTTGCAGGAATGTGTCACAATTGCATATGATATTGCAAGTCTTTCTTTCGTGAACCAACATTCAAAGGATAATTGTGTTCCACCATAAGTTCTTGCGTTCTATTCCAACATCGTCTTCCTTTGTACCTGATCAACTATAAGATTTTTTATTATAAACCTCTGACTTCCAATAGCTGTGGAGAACACAACAAAAATCGCAGAAAAAATAGTTAACACAACTGAATTTGTCATTTTGTTCTGCATATACACAAGTGTAAATTATGGTTTTATAAATCAATAATTTTTTAAACCGGAAATGTTGAACCATGTTTACGTAATAATTGAAGTAAAACGTTGAAAACTATAAATGCAGCCTCCACCTGCTGATTAAAACATAGTTATGAATAAATAAGTAAATAAATAAATAAATTTATAGACAAAAAGCAGTAATAACTGCGTATGACCACGTGGAGGGCATTAAACTAACTTATTCTCCGGAAGCAAGCAAGGGACCGTCCCATCAATTCTGATCAATAGTTCTGTGGCAGAGGTGGATTTAATATTTCAGAAAACTCCTACGATGAGAATAAAAGTAGTTCCGTAAGTGTTATAATACTAACAGAATACCAACAAATTTGTATTTAATAAAACGCAAAAAAGTTATTTCAGACGTACGTATTATCGAACTATAGATTATTCGGAAAGTTTTGTTTATAAATCGTAACTATTAAATAACTAAATTCGAGATTTATTATTTCAATAGATTCCACCCCTTGGAATAAGCGGTCTGCCGTGCAGTAGTCATGCGCGTTGTCGTCTATACCGTATTCAGTCAACAGACTGGACTCCGCAGCGACAAAGTTATACCAGTCAGTGGAATACGCCACCTCCTCTCCAAAGCTATTAGAAGTCAGTAATAAAAGATTCGATAGTGAGATATCAAAAGCTATGTATTATTGTTTTCAGCAAAATTATCATTTTTTTTTTTTGAAACAAACAATGTTAAAGTTGCTAGTATGGCGCCGCCTTGGCCAAGTCTTTACACTGATCCTATATAAAACAAACCGTTCTCAGAGAAAACGCAATTCTATCATTTCGCGTAGGAGCTACAGGAAATGATACCGAGCACCGCGATGTACGTACATCGCAAAGCTTCTGAGAGACGATCTACTTTTATGATTCCGTCCATTCTAGAATTTCTCCTCTTCTTTCCTGTACTGGCTTCCCTTCTTGCCAGCAGCAGACAGAGGTTGCTGAGGCAGTAAATACGTAGTTTCACGAACATCTTGTGAGAAGTATGTGCGCGCTGTTCCTTTCCATGTCTTGGTTGAAAGCTTCCTCCCTCACCCTCATGGTTTATAGTTGCTTGACGTCTAGGATGAAAGTCTAGGAATATGCTCTGAAGTAAGAATTAATGTTATTATTATTCTTCCCTTATCCAAAAGTATTCCATGTTCCATAGCTTCAACAATGTTTTAAGAGCTTGTTTGTTTTCAGATATATATGAAATATATATTGCTTTAGTCGTATTCCCTTCAATCACAAATGTCATTTTCTGAGGAACGTAAGTCAAATGAATTTCTTATAGAACACTTTACTCTGTCAAGTGCAATTACACTAACATACTACGTAATATGTTATATGGCATTCTTTCATGATATCTTTCATGAAAGTGCCATTAATTCTTTTTTCTTTCAATAATATAAAATTGTGAATATTGTTATTGAGAAAAAGATTTAATATAATATAAAAGATATTATGAAATTGAATCTGTTCAAATCAGCGGTTAAAAACTACCTCCTGCACCAGTGCTTCTACACTGTAAAAGAATTTATTGATTTTAATAAAAGTTAAATTCGTCTTGTACTTTATCACGCCATTGCTGTAGCACTTTTTAAATAACTTATAACAATTTCAAAAACTATTTTCTTGCATGATTGTGTTGCCGTATGGCTCATATTAATTTAGTTTTATGTGTACTCAACTTTGGCACGGTTGTGTACATTAATTCTGTAGCCCCATCCTGGCCCGGGTTTTTCTCCGTTTTTCCTTCGGGTAGAGGCGGATTTCTTATACAGGTTCTCTAGGCTTTGTCTAGGGGCGTGTTTATTGTAACAATAAATCGTGAATTTAGTGTTTTTTCAACTCTTATGATTTTTAAACACTATACTCAGAATAATCTATAGTTCGATAATAACTTGTACATGTAAATTTACAAACATATTTGCGTTAAATTACAAACATACTGACATTTTATATGTATTATAACTCGCAGCTAACTTTGTATCTTATGTAGGAACTTTTTCTGAAATTTTTGAATCCGCCTCTGCCTTAGGGCCCTTGATCGGAATTGATGAGATGGTCCCTTGCTTGCTTCCGGAGAGTAAATTAGTTTTTTTTCCTCCACGTGGTCATACGCAGTTTGTACTGTTTTTTGACAATAAATTTATTTATTTATTTATAATTGTTGGAAACTATTAAAATAAATGTTTGTCTCGCGTCCTTCACAATTCAAGCATTGTCTCTACACCCATGTATCTCCTGTTTCATGTTTCTAGAATGTACAAAAAGCAATAAAAATATCGAAAAATGATTCTCTCGTCAACGAGTTTTTGTCTTCATGTACAGTGAGTATACAATCCACCCACTATACCCGTGTATAATGTATAACAGAGGAATATTTTTGGTAGGTCAATTACACAAACTCATGTCTTCTACATGAAACAACACAAGTATCGTGTATGGCTTGTATGGTAACAATTTCAAACTTTATTTTTCCTTTTTGCATTTCCAACCGATTAAAAGGAATAATATTTTCCACTTCAGTTGATTTTACTCCCTCATTCCAAATTAAATCTTTTATTGAAAGTTATTCACGTGGAAATTATTTACCAATACTCAATACTATACCATTGAATTATGTAGAATTATACTGCCTGAAAAGTTAAAAATCATAGTGCTGTGGTGTCAGAATCACCTGAATTAACAAAACGGATTCAAATGCTTTTGAAATATGAATCCCTTTGACAATTTTATAAATGCGGGAAAATTTGTTTGAACTATGCTGGCAGTTAAAACAGAAACGGATGGTTATCGACTGTAGCGGGTTTTTTATTTTTATTTATTAGGTACATTTTAATGAACTGAATCATGAAAGGAACCTGAATGAACATAATCATATTACTCAATCCCTATATTTAATTAACATGACAATGATTTTTATAATTTATTCTGAAAAAATTATTGCTGTTAAAAAAATTGAGGAGATGTTAAAATATTTACTATTTAAGAATTAAAAATTCCTTTAAAATCAGCATGAAAATTTTAATCCGCACGTCCTATTTATTTAAAACTTTTTTTAACATGATAATTGTCATTCATATGTTCGAAACGTATAAATAATTTGTAAAACGTTATACCGTTCTGTGATTTATCAAGGTCGTTAAAGAAGCAGTCACGACTATGAGGTACGGAGCATAGAGGTCATATTGTGTACGAATATATAAAAAAAGCCTGGAAAGCTTGTCTCATCCACGCGAACCGAGAAGTGACAATATTTTAATGTGTATCTCATGCATAATCCTGTTCAACTGTCAGACGTCCTTTTTTCTTTTTCTTTTTTTCCCCCGTCCCGCTACAATTCTGTAATTACCGGGGTTACAGGCCTCCCTATTATATCCTCTTTTAGACTACTCTGTCACTCTATTTTATATATATTTCTCTTTTTGTTGGATCATTGTCTCCGAGTCATTTCATGCTTATTCTCTATGGACTTTATATATGTGATATTTTTTTTCTCTTCTCGTTATTGTGCAGCGTCCCTTTTATATTTTCTCATAAACTTCGTTGTTCGTCATGTTCATTATTGCCCTTATTGCCACTAAATTTCACTTTTCCCTCTCAAACTATCCCTGTCGTAATCTTGTTTGTATCTCTTCACTTTTCTCGGAAAAGAAGATGCCTTATTTCTTTTATCTTTATAACATTAGTTTGCGTTACATTATATGCTTCACGTTTTGCAGTTAACCGAGTGAAATATTTCCAGACGTATACTCCAAGTCTCTTTAGTTCCGTGTACCATTCCAATCTTTCTGTAGTATAGACGTAAGAAACGATACAAATATCTTCCTTCTGTGGCTCGTTCCCACTGTTTTTGCCAGATTTGCCACATTATTTCAATAATTCTTCTTCGCCACCACTTGTCTGCCTGCGTTATTGTTTCCCCATTTATAGTTATCTTCTTGTCTCGACGCACATGGTAGCGTAACATATGCTCATCGATTTGTAAATCAAGTGGTAAGTAGGACAAGTACTGATTTCGTTGCTATACTTCTGTAGCCACCATACCAATTGATTAGGCTGAATCGGTGAATACTTGAGAGTGTCCTTGCAAAATGTGTCTTCTTTACCCTATTACCCCTAAGGACACTGCCATATGTTAGCGTAGGTTGCAATTCCCCCCTATATAACTGGTTCAGCTAATGTTCTGGGATATTCTGTTTGCTAATTATTTAGGTCACACGCAAGTATCATTGCAACCAGTTTATTTCATCTTTTGATCGTCAAAGTGTCGCTCCATAATGTAGACCGGCCATTCATGTCACCACAAACATATAAATCTTTATTTCTGTGTTTTGTAATGATCTTTTGGACTATTGAGTATCGTGTTGGTCTTACTCTGATACTTGGCGTAGACATTTATTAACATCACAGTCATGTCCTTTGTAATTGTTATAGCTTGAATGTACTTGCTGGTATATTCCGTGTGCTCCAAAACTGTGATCTTCGTATTTGCAATTAAGATCGCCCACTTGCCTCCTACGCAATATATTACCCACTGGTATTTCGGTGTATGTATAATTCGTCCGTATCGTGTATCCTCTTGGAGCATGCTTACATCATTTTTGTACAGTAAAATAAAAATTAAGTCCGCCATTCCAATATATCCTCTTGTAAATTCTTTTTGCAGAATGTTAATTACCATTTTCTATCGATCTTAATATTATTCCTTTGACTCGTTGGTATTCTTTGCAGCTCTTGTTCCTGTGAGAATGTCGCGCATCTCAAACTTTCCGCACACAATTAGCACAGATCTCATCTTCTTCTCTGGGCACATTGGTTAAAGCTAAAGCCGCTGTCCCCACAGTGTCCGCACGTGTCACTCTCTTCTTGACAGTGCTTCACCATGTGGCCGAAACACCGTAATGGCTCTATGCGGTTGTAGCAGCATGCTATACTCAGAACTGCTATATATTGTCATGCTACACTCATGATAACTGATACATATAATCACTCCATGTTATTTACTCACTTGCA
>NNCF01127485.1:16831-48667 GCA_002313205.1 Laupala kohalensis | reverse complement strand
ATAAGAGACAAGATATTATATGTAAACACACGAAAGACATTCTGTGCTCACATGAAGACGCAAGTCGAGTTCATATCGAACTCAAAATATCGAATGCAAGACAAACGAACGTTTGTTTACTCCAAAGAACGACGGATGTCTACACGTTCCTAGAGAAGATACGAAGTTTGTTTAGAATTCACTGGAATGTCAAATCAAGAATAATTGACAAGAAATAAGAACATGGATGTTAGGAAGATTCGAGAACAGCAACAAAGGATTCAGAAGGTTACCAAGGTAAAATAAGTTTGTTGATCGCAACAAGAAATCATCATTCTGACTAGAGACCTCTTTCCGAGCAGATCTCTGCGAAAGTGCCGACTGCTGCGTCAAACGTTGACCGACGACTAGCTCACGGATAACCGAGACGAAGTCTGTCCCTCGCCATCCGAGCTCGGATTCAGTCAAACGTATAAGTGCTAGATTGAACTCTGTGAAGTGAAGCTTCAAGAATTGCTACAACTCCAGATTCGTGAGTGCTGCAAAATTATTGCAAAACATTTTACTTTCAGGTATTGCTGATGATTGTGACGTGCACTGCTGTCGTTGGCAGCCAGATAGTTTTCCACGTTTTATGTTTCACGTTTTATTTCTACGAGTATTCAGTTTTCGCTCTATTTTTCCATGTTATAAGTTATACGTTTTATTTCTATGAGCATTTAGTTTTCGCTCTATTTTTCATAATAATAAAACTCGTTCTTTTCCTGATCTTTTAACTTATTTATTTTGAAGGGGATTTCGTTGCGGAACAGTTCAGTTGAGAACCAGTGAAGTAACGAAATAAAATCACCCCCGACACAGTCTGCTACCTTGTACTACAAATAATATATTCGCACCCTTTTCCCCACCATCATATTTTCGTAAAGTTGCGGGTCTACCTCAAGCACCCAGTGTTTCGTCCTCCATTCGCAGTGCCCAATCTTGCGTATGTAAGTGTGTTCCGTTTTAAAATTCAGGGGTGTTTCCTTCCTATCCGTGTTGGTCAGAGTGCTAGTTGAATGTGCACGATACCAATCTACTTCTTCCTAACCAGAATCCTGTAATCCGGTCCTTTCTGGTTGTATGTCCTTGTTTCACCGAAACCTTGTTTCACCGAAATCCAAGAGCCTGTCCCCTCAATTGTTTATAGTAAATGCACCAGTGTCATGCACTTCTCTTCTGTTCGCATCACTGATGCCTGTGAAAGTATTTTGGGGTATAATCTGTCGGAATTGTGAAACCCAATGTAATGCGCACCTTGTTACTACACTGCCACATGTAGTCTACTACACCGTATTTTCCGAAAACCACAGTTGAATATCTTATGCAGTTCCAATTGCAGGACCGGAAATGACGTTTCTCTGTGTACCAGTTTAGCCTCGTATGGTCGCTCCAGTATGTCATAGGGACGTAAAAATTGTTATCTGTGGTGTAAACACCCTCCCTACGATATGAATAATCTCTTTGATGATGTTTGCAAAGGATCGTAACTTATTTTGATCGTAGATTTGTGGACAATTTATGTTATAATTTCTCGTAAAATGCACTTTAATAACATCATCCCAAATTATTATGCTTCTACCACACACTGCTATGCAACCTATTCGCTTAGCAGACACTCACCTCTCTGCCGCTTAGTTATGTATTAGACAGTTTATTCTGCGTTCATATTCGCCTTCTCTATATGAACGAGTGTCATACCTGGTTTATGTTGAATTATGCCTGAAATGTAATCTAGGGCACAGTTAACATTACACGAACTGTCACTCTCTGTAAATGATGTCCCAGGATATCACAAATGATATTATAGGTCTCAGAACAATGGCGCTGTTCGCCATGGTATGATCAAACCTTTGTTCCGCCGTATGTACGGTCCAGTTAAACAGATCTCGCCACACATTCGTACGTTCCTGTACCTCACACAATATTTCAATCCTATCACAGATGTAGAGCTGCACGTACTCTTTATTCACGTTTAAATCACAAATATTCAGGAGCCAATTTCCTTTACATGCGTTATTCAGTCAGTCGCCATGGAAAACATAGCATTTCAGTTTTATTTGAACTGACGATTCATTGTTTTATCTCGAGTGATTTAGGGCATCACAAGTCTGATTTACGTCGGCGTTCGTGGTACCGCGCGTATCAATCGCAAGAAAAAATCACATCCGATCGAATGTAATGGTTCACATGGTGTTGACGCTGGAAGTCGCTGAGATATGTAACGAGACCCAGCAATTGAATTATCTAATCTGTAATTAGATAAGGTAGAGGTCTCATCTCACGCCCTTCGTTTGAAACGTTTCCATTTGTTCCCTTCATAACGTGTGCTTTCATTAGTCACCTATGCCCCTGGCGCGCCCTTACCCCCATTCAAATGCCCGATGCAATGAACAGAAATATACTACCTACTGGAACGCTGAGTAATACGGTAATCACCCGGCGAACTTGAACCGGCTACCATGCCACCCCCACTCCAGTCGGGGGTATTGCACAAAGTTGCCAACACAACGGCGTCGCCAGCATTGCGTTATATGAAGGTCCAGACCGCCGAGTCCCCGATTGTGCTGGGTGAGCCGGCTCGCAGATCCAACACAGTCAGCGTTCATGAAGATAGTATATTTCTACGACAATGAAATGACACTAAATACCCATATTTCACGTCAAAAAGTGAAAATATTGGATGGAACAACTGTTATACAAGTAATATTCTTTCACTAAGGCATTTATTTATTCATAGAGTATGTAATAATAATAAATTTGTTGTCAAAAAACAGTACAAACTGCAACCACTGTTACCACGTGGAGGACAAGAAACTAATTTACTCTCCGGAAGCAAGCAAGGGACCATCCCATCAATTCCGATCAAGGGCCCTAAGGCAGAGGTGGACTCAAAAATTTCAGCAAAAATTCATAGATAAGATAAAAAGTGTTGAAGTATTCATAGCGTTTTTATTCGTATTGTTAATTGCTCTTGGCGGGATGCAAAATTGTTGATTTCAGATGAATAAATATTAGCGTACAAAATTCTAATTTAACAATTGTCCAACAATTTTGTACTTGCATCACTTCTAGAATATTCATCTGAGTCGCTAATCATTTTGGAGAAATTTATCTTCTAAGCTTAAATACATTTTGAAAGAGGCTAAAATTATTTTTATTTGCTTTTCCCAAAATCAAAAGTTAAAAATCCTTTAAATCTTGCAACTGATTAGGAGCAGTTTTTATTTGTTTTTATAATTTAAAAACTTTTATTTTAACCATGTGTAGGGACACATTTCTACATATACTGAAACTTCCCACATGTTGTTAACTGGTTTCCATGATATCACTCTTTGTACAAGAGAGTCAACATAAGACGCCAAAGAATACTAACATTATGAATAACGAGAGACTCCTTGATGCCCATGCGTGCCGCGTGCAAACAGAAACCTTCGTTTATCTCTAAATAAACGAACCTCGACATAGTGTTACGCCCCTACCCGTGGCAACGAACTTTGATTACTTGAGACTACGCATCGGCCGCGAACAGATCGTCACATCGCCGCCCGATTACTTCAAACCATAATTCAGATTACTTGAGCCTACGCATCGGTCGCGAACAGATCGCTCGTCACATCGCCGCCCGATTACCTCAAACCAGAATTCAGATTACTTCAGACTACGCATCGGCTGCGAACAGATCGTCACAGCGCCGCCCGATCTCTTCAAACGAGAATCGCAGATTACTTGAATCTTCGCACTGAACTTGGTCGAGGTCACACCGCCACCCGATTACCTCAACACCAAGCCCAGCTCCACGAAATAACTTATTGCGCTGACGATTTTCCTCGAGGTCACGTCGAAATCCTATGTGCGAGAACCTGGATTACCGACGACCAGAAACCTATTCTACTATCCCAAGACACAGCACGACATCTCCGACCACCGACTCACCAGAAATCAGTAGTGAGTTACACGAACAATTCCGCACTGAACTTTCTAAGCCTGGTTCCGCCGTCTGGTGTCGTTCATTGTTTTACATTACGACGATAGAATAAATCTCGTTCCAATTGAACCTTTAAAGCATTTTATTTTGGAGAGGAGGAAATCTTACTGCGAAGCAAGCCTACATGCTGAGCCTTGCGAAGCAACTAGAGATCTTCCCCGACACATTCTTTCCTGTTTGTACAATTGTGCTAAAATGAGAGCAGATTTGTACAATTAGTTAAATAAAATGTGATTAGTAAATAAGTGAAATTTAGTAACTTGTGTAAGACCATATTTCTCTTTCTCTTCAATTTCATGTAGTAAATAATGTAAATACACTTATGCGAGTACAAGAATAAAATTTATTTCATTCCTATTTACGAGTCAAATCTGCTTTTTGTTTGTTTTTTGATAGTTCATGTTACTTGAAGCTTTTATTTTTATTTATTTAGCTTATTGCATTTTTCATAAACTTAATACTTTCATAAAATACATCAAGAAAATAAATACATTAGACACTGAGAAAGGGGCATAAGAAAGGATAACATTATTACTTGGCTAACACACAAATCACAGCATTTGGTCGAGAGAATTCAACCATTGAACAGCACTCACTGAGGCTATAAGGATGTTATCTTTGCTGCCAAGGAACACTCTTCGTGGACACTCATATGTTTGGACCGTACAGTTTGGAGGGCGGCACCACAATCACACCCGGGCTTTTTTATCAATCCCCACTTATGGAGCATAGCTCCTCATCCACCATGGCCCGTTCGGTCTCTATTTAGTTGGACCCAGGTTCTGCGAGGGAGATTAAAACCGTGGAATAGTTTTTGGCGATTAAGCAGAGAGTGCCAAACTGGGTCAATTTTCGCTTGCCATTGTGAGACCTATTCAATTCCGCTTTTAAAGTTCTGTTCTATCAGTTGTTGCGCTGTCGTAACAGCAGGGTTCCTTGATTTAGGCCTTTTAAAAACTATTGTATCATGGTGGATAGGAAGGTCTGAGTTTCCTTGTATTTGCTTATATTCATCAAGCAAGTTTTTTTCTACGAAGTTCTGGAGGTTCTATATNGATGGTTGTGGATTTTATGCAACCTGAAATCACTCTCATGTTCTGATTCAGGACACTATCGACTTTAGGGCGTGGCAGCTGTTAAGTCGTGTTGATCAACAGTATTCCGCAGTTGAGGAAACCAAGCTAAAAGCTGAGATGCGTAAAGTAGTGGGGTCGACCCCTAGGTTGAACCTGCCAATTTGTGGAATATGTTATTGCGTGCCCTTAATTTTGCTGACAATTTAGACAGAAGTTTATTATAGGAGAGTGTGCGGTCCAAAATCACGCTTAGATACTTTGGACGGGAATTATGTAGTAGGGGAATGCCATCACACATTATACTTCGAGTCGTTTGAGCTGTTCTACTTTTACGTAGAAGTGACATGATTCGGTTTGAATATTCCTGAGGGTCAGTCGTCATTGTCCAAAGTATACCGTGAATGTGTTAAGGTCAGTGGATAGTTCATCTTCAATATAATTTGTGTCATTATGTCGGACTGCGAGGGCCATGTCATCTTCGTACCCAAACTGGCGTGCATATGTGCTCGGGATGTCACAGATGTAGAGATTAAAGAGGAGTGGTGCCAGTACTGAGCCTTAGGGCTGTTCAATAACCTTGGTTTTCTCACCTTATTATCCATTACTACTAGGAACATTCTACCAGACATCATATTATTTACAAGCGTTGTTCTTCTTGCTCTTAGTGACCTTCGAAACTTTGTACAATAACCCTTCTCTCCATATCATATGCCGCAGTGAGGTCTATAAATACCACCCCTGTTTTCAACCTCTCTTCGTATGCTCTTTCAATGTGCGTGGTTAATGCCAACAGCTGATCCTCGCTGCTACGATTTAGCCGGAAACCAGCTTGCTCTATTGGTAGTGTGCTCACGACTAATGGACACTCTATTATAAATTAGACTTTCTAATAGTTTATAAGTAACACTTAATTGGTCTGTATATCTCAGGGAGGTCAGCAGGCTTCCCTGGTTTGAGAATGGTGATGATTTATGTTCTTTTAAACTCCCTAGGCTATTTGGAAATTAAGGATATCGGTGAAAAAATATTGTCAGCCTGTGCATTGTGCACTTACCACAATGTGTTAGGAACTCAGGGTAATATTGTCAAAACCGGGTACCTTTCCGTTTTTCGTAGAGGCAATTGAATTTCTTCACGACAATGAAATCTTGTTTTTTATAAGCTCCAATGAGATTAATTCTTCTTCAACAATAGGTGTATATTTTTNATTTTTTCATATTGAAACATTTATTTAACATTCACATTATAAATAGTGTGAATTATTTCTTGATTGAACATATTATTGGCGAGGCAATTGAATTTCTTCACGACAATGAAATCTTGTTTTTTATAAGCTCCAATGAGATTAATTCTTCTTCAACAATAGGTGTATATTTTTTATTGAAGTGATCTTCTTTGCATTCACTCTTGTGAAAACGCTGTTCCTAGGAGCCGGCTTCCAGTTGAGGTCTTCTGGGTGAATATCTTGTTTTGTGTTAAACAGTTACCATTGATGTTAGGATGGTTCCTGCAGGTTTGTGAGTTGGCGCCAAATTCCTTAAATAGGCTCCAAACCTTCAAATATTATTATTATGAAAACAGAGCTCACACTGAGTAGTTCTTAGCTTGGCGGTTGCGTTCAATACGATCAACGTAAATGTGTTCTAACGCTTTGGCTAGAGCCTATACAGTTCATTTGACAAGAAACACTCTATAAGAGACATAATGTTAGGTATATTTTTACTACATTTCTCGAACATTAAGGAATCAACCCAGTGTTTTTTTAGTAAAAATGTTGCTAAATAAAATTATTTAAAAGCAATATCTGGAATTTTGAATATTTTAATTAAAAGGGTAAAAGTAGTCGTAGAATTCTCTTGACAATGCCATATTCGTCAACACCAAGAAAAAAATTATTCAAGACAGAAATTTGATATTGTGACTGGATGTTGCAATTGTCTTTTAGAAGCTTACTAACAAAAGAATTTTTCGAAGGTTGAATGTGAGTGACATAGGATGAAATAAGAATTTTTATTTCTTTCCCCGCACCATCTAATTAATACATCAATACAGTTTCGAATGTAATTGTGCTATATTTGCTTACACGAAAATATAAGGATGGGTGAACCGTATCACAAAAACTGCCCCGTGAAGGTGAACAGGGTAGAGTCATAAAACAGTCTTTCATAGCACAAGGGAAGAGAGTGAGAATATTGTTTACATGTTTCCTTTCCACAGTAAATTTTGTTTGCATATAATTTTTGGGTTTCATATATTAAAAATTATAATTTACACTAACATTATTTTATATTAATATATATTATTTGTTAAGCATGTCGGAGTAATATATAACATTTTGATATATTACAATAACTCGGTTATATTCACCATAATGTGATTAATTGTCTTTCCAACAGTAAATTATTTATACTGATTGTACAAAAATCTGAAGTGTAAAAACGTTGGACTACTTACCTTTCTGTACTAAGCAGTTCAAATACCTGTGAATTTGAAATGCGTTAGCTAACATTTCAATCAAGAAGGATTCAGAGGTCTCCTATCCAAATGAAGTTAATTGTTTCACAGATATTTCATTAAACTTAGTAATCATTAATTTTAATAAGTTAATATTTTCTCTTACCGTTTCACAAGGTATTAATGTCGTAATTGAAAATATTGAAAAATTAAAAAGGTCTAAAAATGAGAAATAAATACTTTAAGTTTCTCCCACCCCCCTCGCCCGGGCCCTAGGTCAGAGGCAGATTTAACGTTTCAACACTCTCCTAACAATAAAAATTGTTCGGTACATTATGAAATTAACATAATACCATCAAAATTCTATTTAATAAAAAAAATAATAATAATTCAGAACTACGTATTATTATCAAACTGTAGATTATTTGGAAAGTATTGTTTATAAATTAAATAACACTCATCTCGAGATTTTTTATTTCAATAGATGCCGCCCCGAAGCAAGAACCTGGCGAGTCTGCATAAATATCCGCCTCTACCTGAAGGAAAACCGGAGAAATACCCGGTCCAGGATGGGTTTAATTTTGTTTATGGGAAAATTATACTTCTCTTTCCTTTGAAACAATTCTTTATGATACAGGGAAATCTTGCACTATCGCCACCCAATATCCTACTGTGAAATGAATTCGAATAATCCTTTTCTCTTTTTAATTCTCTCCTTTGTACCTCTTCCACTTGAAATTTCAAGTACCCTACGCCAGGAATTACAATATCAGAATTGAAATTCAATCATTCGTTTATTTTGTCTGTTTTCAAGATATAGGAGTTCTGGGATATTCATCTGAGGAATATCGCAAAATATTAATATTGAAGCATTATTAAATTCCGGATATGTTTCTTAGAAATTACAAGGAAAATCATGATTTTGAGAACCCTTGAATTTCATATTCTCTTTCTTGAAAATCTTTCCATTGATACATATCCCATGATCATATTGTGATCTGTGATGAATACCATAGAATTTTTCTTGTAAATAAAATAGGAAATGTAAGGTTTGTTCCAGCAGCAACTGTTCGGAATTCTTCTGGGATTTCCTCAGTGCGCATACGCGGAAATCAGGACGATTTCGAGCCGTTCGAGATTGTTTGCTGCTGGAACGTCTTTTACACGCCATTGTTTAAAGTTCGTCCATTAGATGTCGCATGAACCTGACAGCATGTCGCGAGGAAAAAAATAAAACTATTCAGCTGTACCCTCGACATGGCTCGTTGATCAAAGGGCAACGGCGCTTTGTTTCAAGTTTCCCAAATAAAAACAACACGAAAATTATTGTAAATTTAAATTATGTATATTTAAGAGTATTTAAAAGAGTTGTTGTGCAAGAATTTTGTTATGTTCATATCGGTACATGTGAAAAAAATTATTTCTTTATTTTTAAAATTTATATTTCATATTTTATTTTAATAAAAAGTTTTCATATTGTAATGTATGACAGGGTAATTCTCAACACAATTTTATATTGTTATGTGTGCAACAGCCAACAATGCGCCCTGTGGACGGTTCATTATATAGCCTGTAGTTCAGTGGAATGAAATTAAGTTAGAAGGGGTAGGGTTGGGTTAGATCCGACCCGACCTCTGTATAATGAGGTTTCCGATCAAAATCAATGTCATTCTATAACAACATTTATTAATTATTAGGGCACGTTGAAAACACTCTTGGAGAAAATAACAAACACAATTTTTAAGTTTTGATGGGAAAATGTGATCAAGAAGCAGTTCCAAAATGATATATATCTAGTAAAATTAGTACTAGTAAAATTAACCATATTAAAAATAAGATTAAAATTAACCATTAGCCTATTAATAATGTAGATTGTGATTGTATTTCTATTGATGAAAGAAGGAAGATCAATGTGTGGTAGAGCGCGAGTACCACCGCCTGGCACCCGAACCCACACTCTTCCGTGTTGTATCAAGAGATAAAATCACAATGTACCATTATTAATAAGCTAATTGTAAATTTTTACCTTATTTTTAAATATGGTTATTTTAAGGTCCGATGGAAGATTGTACGAATAACAAACCTAAAGATTCCAAGGTTTTTAAAAAATACAAGAATTGTGTCCAAGATAAAGTTATAAAACTAATACATTTTACAAATAACTATCCCAGAAACAACGTGTAATTTCAATGTTAACAGTTTGCTAATATAAATTTTCAATGATGTCTCTTGAGAACGCTAGAAAATAGTGTTTTTCTTTTGCCTTCCCAAAACAATTCAAAATACTCAGACACAAGCACATGCTTTTATATATTTACTTACTTTAATATCATTTGTATTTTTACACTTTTGTCGTGAAGCGGACTCAAATGTCCTGCGCACCAGAAGCGCTTACCTGAACGATACAGAACTACTGACTGAGCGCGGGTCACAATGCAAATACGCGAGACATCAGTGCTCGCTCTTGAGGAGGGAGGGAGAGAGATATGTGACTCCACTCCGCTTTGTCGGTGAATTGACTCTACTGTCTCGACCGAATTTCCTACAACACTCCCTCTCGGTGAATTGACTCAACTGTCTCGACCGAATTTCCTACAACACTCCCTCTCGGTGAGACTAGTCTTCACGGTCTCTGCCGAATTCTTCCAACCTCGTTTCCTTTTTGGTCTGAATTGACATCAACTGTCTAAGTCGAACCTACTTTCCGACGCTATCTTCACCCAAGTCACAACGTCTCACATATTGTACAAGAATCGCCATGCGCACCATGCCGCCGCTCGTTGTACTCGGGGTGAGTTGGGTAATAAAAACTATGCCTGTCAATGCTGAGAATGAGGCTGTTATTTCTCATTTTCTCCTGTCGCTAGTTCTTCAAGATTAGGGCATCCCCCACCTCTTTTCTAGCCAGCTCCCCTTAAAGTCGGATGACACAGGTCAAGCCGTGGGAAGCTGAAATTTTTTTGTGGCTTTACGTCTCGTCGACATCAAGGTCATTAGAGCCCTAAAATTCTGTACAGGTAGGGGAAATGCAGTTACGTACTAAGGAGAGCCAACATGACTCTCCCCGCGTGTGGGACTCGCCGAATAACTCAAGCATACCCACGAAAAACCCTCCTGAATTACAATATATCAAGAGGAAAATGAGGAAATTACAATATCAAGAGGAAATTACAATATATCAAGAGGATACCCTAGCCCTAATAGCGTCGGGATCGAAAGAGGTGATCAAGGGAGGTAAGGAAAGAGAAAGGAAGGAGCCTTGCACAAGTAAGTGGAAGTAATGCCAGACTCAGCTCGGGGCCCCATGTTTGCCAAACACGTACTTACTAGATGTAAGTCCCCTGAGGGGCCGCCATCGTCCCGACACTCAGATTTAAGTAGGCAATAATTTGAAGAGAAATTATTGCCTACTTAAATAAAGAATGGAATGTAAGTCAAACTTGGATGTTTGACTTACCTTCCATTCTTTCTTTAATCTACCAATAACCAAATAAAAAGGTAACGAGGAAAGTAAAATTTAACAGATTGTGAACAATGAAAAGTATTAAATAAATCAAAAATAGAAAATTAATCAAAGAAATTAGACGTGAAATGAACTGAATCTAATGAAAGTAGGAATGAAATATACAGAAGAGATTTATTCAGTATCAAATAAATATAATAACAAGAAATATACAGAAAAACACATCAACGACTTCATAAACTACGAGATTTCAGTCACTAATCGGAAAGAATAAACAGGAGAAAAGCAGGGTCAAAGTGTAACAGAAGTTCAAAATGGTCCGAAAGTCGAAAGAATAATTTAAGTAAAAAATAAGGGTCATAATATAACAGGAGAGGTTGAAAATGGTCCGAAATCGAAAGAATAATTCAATTTAAAACACAAGGTCGAGCAAAACAGGTAGCACAGTAAGAGAACTTAAAACGGCAACGCCATACAATCGAGTGATACTCGATTCCTTTTCATTTATTTCCCCTACCGCTTACGAACAACGCTGGTGACCGACCGTAACCACAGTTCCGAATTTAAAATCCCCACAGAATTCCAGAACTCGTTCGGAACCGCTCCAGACAGTTCGGAACCGTTCGGAACTATCCGGGTTTGCTGCTGGAACAAATCTGTAGCGATCCTCCCGGATCATTCTTTCAAGGAATTGCATTTTCTTTTATTTGCAATGCAATGAGAATAACAGTTCTAACAACAATCACCGTATTCATTTCCCTGAACAAGAGTGATAAAATCATATATTTTAACTTATTGTTCTTGAATATTGCTTATAATGTGCGAAGTATTGAGTTAAAAGTACATTTTGCATTACAAATGTTTAGGATTTCTTCAGTAGCCTTGTAGTATAGTTGTAATATTGGCTACAATCTGTCGAAGCTAGAGACACAAATTCGAATCTAAAAATTTGCTCAAATTTATGATTACCTTATACTTACCGCTTCTATTCGAGATCAGTATTTGCATTGCTTAGTCACATTACTGATTATAAAAAGTTAAAATTCAATTTGTGGGAATTTAATAAAAATCACACCTCTATATCAAACTAACTCCACGTTAAATGACTCAAATTACATTAATATTCAATCGGTTTACGATAAGAAAAACCAATAACATTTAACTACGTATCGAAATAAACGTTTGTGTTCAATAGCGTTGGTGGTTCCAGAAGGATAGTTCCACGTCGCGAGCAACCAGGTAGGTTCAACTCACGTCAAACTGCATATCATTATAATAAAATGACAAGCACATAGTTTTTTTATACATTTGTAAGATATAACAAATAAACCCATTAACGTAATAACATAAACATAATAATATAATTAACATAATAAACCCATTCTGTATAAAAAATCTAGCTCAGCGTGCAGCTCATGATCCATAGATGTGTAAAATCACCTTTTTGCATATAACATTGTAATATTTAAAATAAATGTACTTAGAAGTTCAAGACAGAGCTTTCAGATATCAATCATAAATGGTGGCACTGTTCACGCAAAACGTTCAAGTTAACTGCAGTCAGCTGACCGCAAGTGAGTAACCTCACAGCATCTGGCAGCGTGTTCACGTAAGCGTTGAAGTTATTGTAATACGTCAAGTACGTTATTTGGTTTGATATTTTAGGATATTTAATGCACTCAAACTATAGTAAAAAATAGCTCACCCCATAGCTATAGACTAAAAGGAGTGCACAATTTTATCGCAAAGAACGACACAGTTTTCGATGTAAGGGAGATATCCACGCTTGAATCCTCAGTATGGGGCGAAGATCCAAAGAGCGTCTGGAGGGGAAACCATACTCGCTTAATGGGGTGAAACGAGTCAATTAAATAAAGTGAAAAACAAATCAACTATGAAATATAATACGAAAATCAAGAAGAGTTAATAAAAGTAGGTTTAATAGCAAATTTCTGTAATATGTTTTATTAATGGCAAAAAACTATATTTATTGAAGGAGAATTCTAGATTTAAAGTAAACAATGAATTGGCACTCCGATGTCGAATGCTTTGACCGGTTAGGGAAGCAACACTGTCGGTGCAAAACTGTGTAAAAACGAGGACCACAGCGCACTCGCGAAGTTGTAATCGCTATGAGACACAGCGTGACGCGACATTCAGTGGAGACCTAGTCTCTTTAAGAGACGGACTCTTTAAGGGCTTGTTCGGCGTCCTCTAGCTCTCCGTGTATGATAACTTCCGATGCTTGGTTGTCTCACGTAACCTTCCCTCGATTCTTTCTCTACGTTCTCATATATTGTCATAGTCATGGGGCGATCCCTGGTGGTGAGAGCGAGAACGACTGATGACGTCCAGTGTTGCTGTAGTGGAACGGAGGCGTAAGTTGTTAAATGTTAATAAATGATTTCTCTTCATGCATTTGGCAGTCGGGTTGCTCGAGTTCCTCCTTGCCCTCACCATAAGGTCTGAACAGATTTAGAAAATAGCTTACCTTTACTAAAAGTAATACGTGTTCCATAATAATGTACCTACCATCACGAGATTTGAGGCCAGATAAGGAGTTGTTTAGTTGTTTAGCGTCACTTTCACGACATCCATAAGCAAGAAATTATTGTGAGTCAAGCTACGAGTACTGGGTTAGAGATAAAATAAAATGGATTTGCAGTGAAAAAAAAATTTCTTTACGTATATAAATAGACAATAACATGTGTCCTAAGTTCGGCAAAACATCAGGAACTATTCGATACCACTATTGTCGTACTATAAAATGCTGATGAATCAGTTTCGATTCAAGAAAAATTCCTATTTAATGAGAAATATACACAAAATTTGTTAAATATATGCCAACGAAAGCATCAAATACCATACAAATAAAGTTATCTCATTTTCTGTCCAACACAAATTGCTTACCTTATCCATAATAAAGGAAATAAGTTACTGCAGTCGAAAATTTATCGTATATGTTGTAGAATACTTAGTTTCCCAACAACAAACATAAGTCGGTTATATCTCCCTTTTTCACGAAGTGTCTCAGTTTTTTACTAACCTCCTCGTTCTGTTGGCTGACTGCCTTGGTACCGGGAAAGATTTAGAAAACAAATGGAGCGCGTAATCAGACGCTGCATGACTTCCGACGAAGAAAAAAGGACTGCTTCTTCCGAGCATAAATTCCAGATAAAGAGGCTTAAAATAACTCATTCTGTAATGGTCTTTAGTACCAAAACTTCACAGTATATAAGGACGATGCAATTAGTATTCAAAACGACTAACGGAACTTCCGTTTACAAGACTGATGGAACGGTTTCGGTGTCATAATAAATTATCTCTTTCATGTCTAGAAGTTTTCACACTTGCTTTTACATACATTTTCTTGTACATTTATGCCATAATTTTATGTTGTGAGCGGTTTTTTGATGACACATGTTAACAGGTATTTGAATTTTATTACGCTACATAATTCTGCTCCTTTTTATTTTACGTCAATCTAGAAAATTATCTTCGAAAATATCAAACAAGTTTAGTAAATACCGAGTTTTCGATATTTTTTGATATTGATAATTCTGACACCGCGACTTCGCTAGCGTGAATTTTGTGCACTCAGATTATTTGGGTGTTATTTCTTTACGCCTATTTTTTTGGGTGGGGGGTCATTTCTTTGTTGAATAGTTAAACGAATAAATTTAACTCATAAATATATTTCGTTTGATGTGAACTTAAAGGTTCTGCTTGACTCGTGACAGAAACCAGTTGTTCCCTCCTTGCTATAGCAATGTTGCGTATCAGCAAGCTAATTCCTAGCAAGTAGTGACACATTCCTTGCTTTCCTCGTAATTTCTATTCTTTTGTATACAATGAAATCAAATTTTACTATAAAAATAATATTTCTAAAAATATTTCGTCTCCATTCTGTGTGAAATAAAAAATCGAGCCGGTGTATAAGTCGAAACCTATTTCAATATATTTAGCAAAAAATAAGTTACAATAATGTGTAACAAAAGTTTAATTTGTACTTCTAATAAGAAAAGACCTATGAATATTATTCGTAAATATCGTCTTTCATGTACACGTGAGCATGACTGAAGACGAAAACATAGTCATGGAAAATACCTCTCTTACTTTATTTAGTTTTTAACTTTATGAATATTTTTTTGTCATTTTCCTCTTAAAAGGACGCTTTTGCATTTTATGTCCAGAAATGATGCACTATTTGCATTATTTAGAAAATTACTCATAAAATAACTTGGGGTAACAACTTTATATTCACAAAATTAAGAAAGAAGTGTTTTGTGAGCAAAATCTATTAAATAATTTAGAAATATAAGAAATGTTGCAAAATTCGAGAAAACATTAATATCTTACAATAAAAGTTGAAATTTTTTAAATTCATATAATCTAAATTAATTTTGAAAACAAAAACAAACTGCGATCCAAGCATTTATTCTTCCCAAGACAAAGAAAATCGAGAAAAGAATGAGAAATTTGATATTCACAAAGTTGCATAAATTCTCAAAAACTATGATGATATCATTATATCTCTGTGGAACATAGCAGAAAGCTTGTCAGAAAATTAATAACATCTACATGGTTTGGGCTGTATGGGCGTGGATAGATGAGACATAGATCAATTAAATGGATTTACCTTCAATTTGTTCACGTGTTTTAAAATACCGAAAACAACCGCGGTGTCACTGACTTAAATCCATAAAAGTGTTTTCTCCATGTTGAAAAATATCTGCGCGTCATAGGAAAAAAACGTAAAGTACTGAGAAAAAACGTAAAGTACTAAGTACTGAGAATGTATTGCATATTTTATCTCTACGTGTTGCAAGCTCTCACTTGGTAACTCTCACCTATGCACTGGAACATGGAAAGCTCCTTGTGTAGTCGTGCTATGTTCCTTGTTGGCCTAGAGCATATTATCTCTTGTGGTGGGTGGTAGGGGCTCTCTCTCGCACCCATCTCCATGCAATATCCGTCGGAAGTGAATCCGCACCAAGGGTTGGTCCTTTCCCCATTCTTCCACCATCACCTCCATCGCTCTCACTCTGCTCTCCTTCTTCTCTCACCTTCTTCTCCCCACTCTCCTTTTCTCACTCGGATCCATATTGACCGTTTGCCGTGTTGATATTGATTGCATTGGGAAAAATACAGCAACGGAGGATGTATACAATTACTCAAAACTGATATGAACTCTTCACATTGAATTCTGAATACTATATTCACTATACAAAATACGGATAAATATAGAATATTAAAAACTTGAATTTGCAGATACTGGGATAAATGTTTGGTATTTCTGAGAAATGAGTAGAGAGAGAATATTGAAGTTATTCATAGAAACGGCTAATTTTAATATTCTCCTGCTCTGATCCATGTCTATATTTAAAACTTTCAAATTGCATTAAGAAATGTTCAAAATCTATAAAATTATGTTATTTATAATTTTATTTTAGTCGCGTGTTACATTAACAATTCTCTGACTAGAATTTACCACTACATCTACTTCGTTTTAAATTTAAGTGAGGGAATTGATTAAAGAAAATCACCGAAAACAAACAAATTATGAATATTTGTGCAAATGCTGTTGCAACTATCATATTCCAAGAACTATTAAAATCTGAGACGTCAAGACCATAATTGATTGAGAAATAAATGACACTAAAATTTTGAGTGCCGTGAAATATCCGAAAATATTGGTTCTCCTCCGCACCGAGTACAAAAATATGCAAATTTCAAAACCAATTTCTTACCAAATAAATTATTATTTTTTGTTGAAGTTATTTCTGAGTGTAAATGATTTGACTCGCTAAAATGAAAATCTAAAATGACATGTACTCTTTGGATCATCGGGATTCAACTGTCATAAATTGGAGTAACTGTCTTGTTGGTTTAAATCACTTTCTGTTCTTTTTTGCATAGTCTGCTTGTTTTATATACTTGTATGTCTGACGACCCTTCTCACTCTTTTCCCACCCACCATCCACTTAGCAATGCCGATGTTATTGTCCTTGTTGCTCTCTTCTTGTCCTTTGTTATTTTTTCTCCATTTCCCCATATTTCTCCTTCTCGCTTTAACAGATACTTGTATTTCAATTTTTGGACATACAAATCTGTTGGGAGTACATTTAACTCTTCAGCAGATACTGTTCTGTATTAACCTGTGACATGCAGTAAACAATTCCTTACTATGGCTCACAGCTTTCGTTTATAATTTTGGTATACCACCCTACCTGCCAACACAACATTTCCATATGTAAGAATTGGTCGTATGGCGCCGATATATAGCGTCATTAAGTCTTGTTGTGTCATGTCATATCCCATTATTCCCACTCGAATCATGCTGTATAAAAAGTTTCTTACTCTTTGTTGCGTATATGTCATATGTTCCTCAAATAATAATTTGCTGTCTATTATTAAACCTAAATATTTCATTTTTGTTACTATTTGGATTTTCTTTCTATTTAATTCTATTCTAAAATCTCTTTTCTTTTTTGACATTTCCAAACCATAGTATTTTGGTTTTTAATTCTGACAACTGCAATCCCTTTGTAGCACATTCTTCCTTACAGAAATCGACTGCTTCCTGTGTCTTTTGCCCGTGAGAAAATGTTGGCACTTTTTTGTTTTCCATTGTCCTTCCTGGAGACTTGATCAAACGCCTCTACCATATCGAGGGAGACACATGCACGGTGTTTTTCTTCTCTACTACTTATCCTTCGTATTAATTCACGTAGTGCATCCTGTGTTTCCTACCCTCGAACAAAAGCATACTGGTTCTTGTTCATTCCTCCATGCACAATAATTAATTTTGTAACCTTTGTGTTAGAAATCAATCGAATAATTTCCTGTAGGTCAGTATTAAAGATATCGGACGATAAGAATTTGGGTGAATTGGTTTACCCTCTTTCCCTTTAAGGAACAGCTTTATTTCACTGATCTGCGGATAATACGCTTCTTTTATACATATATTATATATCTTCTGTACTGGTTTTATTAAAACTTCTATTGTGTATTTTTTTACATCTCGCGAGTTATTAAATCGTATCTCGCTTCCTAAGCGCATCATCCTGGGACGTAGTCCGCACTTGCCATCTTCGCTTGTATAGAAGTCTTGTTCGGTCTGTATTAGATTATGGCAGTATTGTGTATTCCTCCGCTTCACCATCGACACTCAGGTCCCTTAACAGTAGCCATCATGCATTCGCATTGCAACTGGTGCCTTCCGCACCAGTCGCATAAAATGCTTACTAATAGACGCAGGCGAACTATCTCGTAACAGAAGATGTGATATTTTACTTGAATCTTATGGAGTGAAACATGGGAGTTTCAGATCACCCTACTCGCCATCACATCCATTGCCCCAAATTTTGTTCATCTTACGCTGCAAGACCTTCGTTACCCCGCCCATCGGGTGTCCGCTTTAAACAGCTGCTAGAGGAAAACACACTACCTCCTCCAGTGAAATACTCACACTCTCTCACACCACTATCGTCCTTCATGCAACCAACCATGGCATTCGGCTGTAGTGAGAAAACTTTACTTATATTCAGATTCTTACAAATGATTTTTTTCACTTTAAATAAAGGTTCTGTAGAAATCTCCTAAATTGCGGTGAACCTCACCGCCAGGTAACATTAATTTGTTATGTTAAATTAAATTCACCGAAATTTAAGAGATTTCTGTGCGTTTGTGAACCAGAATTGGAAAATACGACCCAAAACAAAGTACTTCCCAAGGGACTCGCCTCATATGAGGAGCGTTGTCTCTACGAGGCCACCTCAGAAGTCTTTGGGTCTCGCAAGTTGAATGAAAATGGAAGACGGGCCTGGGAGGCGAACGGGATGCCGCAGTTGCTAAGCGCATGAGCGCGCTATGCTCAAGGTCCCGAGTACGAATCTCGGTCCCGTCTCCCATTTTCATTTAACATAATATAATTAATAAAGGTTCTGATGTCAGTTACTACTTAATTCACCGAACCGTTGATGATTTAGAGTAGATCATTTATTCGTGTAACACACTTGCCGAAAACTAAATCTCTTGCCAAAAACTAAATCAAAATTCTTCACAATATAACCCTATTTGTTTAAAAGCAAATTCATTTTCACAAACGATTGTGAGAAAAATATTTTGGCAAAGAGACCAGGAAGATGTCTGTACTTGAAAAGTTCGCGTTCACCGCACATCGTAAGTTCGCCGGCACACAGTAATGGGTTGACTATTAAAGCATTTGATCTCTTGCCGCCCGACCGCCCATTGCTCGCTCCGTCACCCTCATCCACGGGCGCTTGTGGCCCCGCCCTCGACGGATCCGCCGGAAATGAAGCGGCGGCTGTGGAGGGAAGTTCCGGCGAACAACTCTTCGATCTTACAAAGTTTGGAGACAAATATCTGATGTAAAACTTTGTCCCAGTGACAAGTGGAAGAATAAACGGAAAACTTCTCAAGTAGGGGTAATATACTGTGTCGTTACTTTTTCTCTCCTTGTTCACAATTCTCTTTAAATGCGAGGGTTTTTGCTTCAGCTGTGTGACGTAACGATTTTGGTTTGCTTTTTTTCGATTATATTTTGTGGGTCACAAAAAATAAGTAACTTACTCATTTTTTAAATCGGGTGATATTTGCATTTATATACACATGTGTGTACTTTTGTTATTTTAACGATACAAATCGTTAATACATTTTTTAAAGAACTCAGTTATCGTTAAGTCGTGAAATAATATGTGAAGTGTGNGTGATCGATGACATCGAATGCTTTGGATAAGTCAAGAAAAACACCCTGAGGATTTTCTCCACTGTCTAGAGATGTGGTAACATCGTTACTAGCTAGTCTAGTCATGAAATCGTATTTTACCACAACTATTGCCAAAGTGGTAACGTAATTTTCGAAATGAATTAAAATCTATATTTCATCGATACTCAACAGACTATGCATAATGTGAGAAAACCTGCAGTGAAGTGAAATGCGTCAGTGGAGAAAGAAGAATTCGGTGATTCCTGAATTCGGAAGTCTTTTCCTCCAAAAATATTCCTTTAAAAGTAATTCAAGTCAAGCTCACTGTTTTATTATGAAGAATTCATTTTCATTGATTGAATATATTACTCGTTTTTGTTATATAGTTTTTTAGAGGTATGAAGGTGTGGAAAGACGTGGTATACGTGTAACTCAATATGATAAATCATAACTGAATGATATGATTGATACTGTTAACGTATATGTGTTATTAGACTATAATAATTTCCATAAATACAAATTTTCTTCACATTTAGTCTCTTTGACATTTTTTGTGTTTGAAAAGTTTAAATTAATCCAGTCCTACCAAAGCATTTTTTACCAAGGAAGATTTCCAGTAAACAGGACTTAGTTTGTAAAAGGGAGTGAAAATTCCTTAACGATACGAAAATTCATTCTCTGTGGTTATGACGAGAAGTACCAGTCAGTAAATAAGTCTAACAACTTCAATTTTATAGGAACCTACGACATAAAACATAAGATGGAGGAGTTATTACTCATTATACGATTAAGAAAAGAATTCTCTCTAGGTCAAAAAAATTAAAATATAAATAAATATTTTAAATGCAATTATTGTCAGTCATGTTAAACATTTTTGAAGTTGATGTCCGCTCGTGAAATAAGAGAGTTCCAAGCATAAATACGCGCTTATTAGCTATTGCATTTTATTTATTATATGGGAGCAAAATAACCCTTATCTAACGCCGCTTCTTATTTCGTGAAGCATAATTTAATTTTGTTCTTGTACACTTTTATTTTTTGTTCCAACGTTACAATTTCCCCCTGACCTTAGATGTTGTAGTGAGGATGCGAGAAAGACAAGACGATCGTGTCCAGTCCATTACCCGTTCGGCGAAACTCAATTGGATGCGACACATCGATATTCGATTGCCGGGTTTCGATCCCACGACCTTTCAAGCCATAGCCGAGCTGCCCTGTCGGTTATTTGATCTTGAACTATCAAACTCGCGTGGGAGTGTTAGGGTACTCTCACTCAGAAGGATTTTTGGCTAATTCTAATAATTACACATCTGGTCTGCGCTCGTATTGCGTATTAATATTATATTTAAGTATTAATATTATTTATTTGAAATAATTTTTTCTAACATGCATTATTGATGTACGATAAAAAGCAATTATGAATGAATCCTTCTAGCCTTTTACAAACTACAATGGCGAGACCAATGGAGGCTCAGTTCATCGACCACCCCCAAAAATTCATGGAATACTGGAATAAGCTAACAACAGTGGCTCTGAGCTGAAACTCGAGAAAGGAGGATGGAGCGGCAAACACAATTATTTCGCAAAATTAAAGGTGTGTTTACACTATATAGCAAAGTGTTATATATCATTTGTTATGTAGCACTTTACTCTTTGCTATATGTAACATATGATATATGTTGCATTTTTATACGATTCGGGGTAGTTCTCATTATGTCGTTGATAGGTAGTTCCTACCAGCGGCAAGTTTTTTGATACATATATCCAAAACCATTGTTGAAATAGAATAGAATATAATAAAATAAAATAAAAACTATAATTTATGAGCTTGCATGTCTGGATCGAGGAGAGCCTCGCCTCACCGACACTGTTTTGCATTGTTCTTTGTTTAACCCTCATTTACATGAAAACCTCATTGTCTTAATGAAATGTTTTGAAGTAATGAAAAAAATCATTTTATTAGTTAGAACATTATCAACTATCTGACCAAAAATTAAAAATCCGGAGTGTAACCCACTTAACTTTCTAATTATATACCTCAATAATTGTTCAAAATATTTGCCCAAACATCTATGTTGATCTTTTATTAACTTTTGTAATAAGTTGTTTTTGTGTTTTGTAATAAGTTGTTTTTGTGATCTTTTATTAACTTTTGTAATAAGTTGTTCCTATTGTTTGCTGCATCTGAAAATTGTACGTCTCGTGATAACGGTGTTTGGCAACCTAAACGCACATTTGAATACACACAAAAATTTAACTTTCTGATAACTTTACATTTTAAAATATGTTCCCTTCTCCGCGTTAGTTAGTGAAGTCGGAATGTACTGACCAAGAAAGTCTTTAATCCTTATGTAATATAGTCCTATTCTCAAGATTGGTTGTTTCCTCTGTTAGTTATGGATGGAACAAAACACATACACGCACTTTATATCCAAATTCAAATTCAAGAGTTGAACGAAAAATACGATCAGAACTAGGATTGGAAGACGGGTTTTGTCAGAACTAATTTTGAACATTTTTAAAATAACCTTTACGAGTTTTGGGCGGTACGCTGTTGCCAAAGATGGTGTTCGTCATTTTGAAGACCAGAACTACTATCGGTCAATGTGTCATCACCACAAGAATGAAATTTATCCTACTTGAAACTTATGTATATTTAGTGCGGTTACGATCAAAATTGTCATAATTGAAACCATTAAAGCAATAAAAATTTATAAACAATGAAAAATGAGTTAAAAAATCATATCGTTATGAACAATTATAACGAATGATTATAACTATTGTAATTATACAATTATAATGATTATAACTATTGTAAAAATAAAATTAAAATTGTAACAAACAATTTAAATTGCTATTAATAGATTAAATTGTTATAAACTGTTTTAATTGTAATCTATTAAAATAGAATTAATTAAAATATTACAAATAATTATTTTATAACCAATTAAATTAACCAATTAAATTGTCGATGTTGATGTAACGATATCAGTTAATTGTATAATTGAAAAGAAAATATGAGTCATTTAAAATTATTACTCCACGACAATGTGAACACCTATTTTGGTTGACCGCTAGGTACGGCTGCAGGGACGACGGTGTAACCTGCAGCACAAATCACTTTGATCTTTTGCGACTCTTGGGAAACGTGTTACATTGCTATATCGCAAAATTTTTGCTGCATGTAACAATTGCAACATTTAATAGTTTTGAGGAATTAATGTACTTAGCATTTTGCTACAATAACATTTGTCTATTGAATTATTGATTTAAATATTACATTATAGTATTTTAGTATTACATGTAGCAAGTGCAAACTCAGGAAATTGTGTTGCAAATGTTATATAATATTTATATTATAGCAGATTGCCACGTAATGTAAACGCGATTACATTTATACATAGCAAAAAATTTACTACGTGTAGCATTTGCTACATACAGCAATTTCTTTTGAGGAAAAGTACATAAAGCAAATGTTACATGTAGTAAAGTCATAAAAATATGGAGCAAATGTTATGAAACATTTGCTATACAGCAGATTGCTACATAGCGTAATTGGGGTTTAACGAAGTATAAATTTCACCCATGGTTCAAATCACTGACAATGTATTCAAACGTTACAGTTATAACAACTAGATAAATTTGTATAGCATGGTATTCAATGCAAGCGTATAATTATAGGAATACACACACTTTCGGTTTGAACTACTTATTTTATGACTAGATTATCCGAAGTTTATATTTATATCTGTACACGAGGAAACACAATTTAAACATCTCTGTAAACGACGTTGTCCTGAGTGACTGACTCATTCATTCATCAACGCATAGAGAAAACTATCAGAGATAAGGAACTCTAAATGTTGATAGATTGATGTTTGTGTATTAGAAACTCACTTAGAACTTTTCAAAATTGTGATTTTGGGAGAAAAATTCGTTTCCATTTTTTTTGCTCCGTATCTCACAAACTAATTAATAAATTAATAGAGAGTTTTTGTATGAAAACAAGCTACTTTTGTGTTTTCTAAATTGTAATTAAAGGAGAATCGTAGAATAACAAAAACGTCCGCATGAGGCTGGGCAGTGTCAGTTAGTTAAGATATTATCTGTGGATAAATAAAACATTATCTGTGTAAGTAGCCACTGTAATATGCTCTGTGATAATAATGTATATTTCCGTATCCAGGATACTACTGCACCTGCAGGGGGATAAGCATTCTACAGCTAAATAATCATGGAAACTGATTCATAGAAGAGAAAAGTCCTCATAAGGAATTGAACTCGTAGCCACTTCATGGACACCCTTCTCGCTAATATTTCTATAAACTATGTGTACTATGATTTGTCAAAATTCATTACCACTAAATTACTTCACTCGAAATATTTTCAATGCGTGTGAGCAACAAGTTAATTAGATCCGGATCCCAGAGGTAGACAACACTAGAGTCTCACTCATAATTTCCATGGCAACGCCTTAGGGGCTCCATCATGTTTAATTAGCAGACATCCCATACTACATCCTCCCTTGCTAAAGGAATAACAAATGATAGCATTGAGAGATAGATGTGTAAACGATCGNATAACAAATGATAGCATTGAGAGATAGATGTGTAAACGATCGTCGATCACTTTTTTTTTTGCTTTCAACCGAAAATGAAACATTTCACCAGCAATAAAAGTAATAAAAACTACCATGCATATTTTTGGGTAGCGGTGATTAATATTTATGTCCAACCGAATTTATGAATATTTAATCGTTTCCAGTATGTCAAAGAGTTGGACACTGTTCCTGCACCGCACGGATGGGGTACTGGAAATAATAATGAAAGGAAGCTGAGTAACGAAGCATTTTTTTAGCGAAAAGTATTACAAATTTGATTTTCAAAACGAAAGATATTTTTTGTATTAAAAATGGACCTATTGTTGACACTATAAATGTACAACAACTATTTAAGGTAATAGAAGATTCAAAGGAAAATATTTCATCCAAAGGAATTCGAAATGCTGCCAAGAAACGAGGGAAATATTATTCTTCAGTGTATACATGGTAAGGTCTATAGCCATGAAGTAAGATAGACTTATTTCCAATTTCATTTAGTCATGGGGTGAATCTTAGTACGCACAAGGTTGAAAAAGTGAGATACTCTGTACTGGTGCATGACCCACGTTTTGTGTGTTGTGTGTAAGAATACTGCACAGCATGTACGTCAATAGTGGATGAATATGATTGTGCAATGTAACGTACTACGTTTGTGTGTGGAACCACCATTAAATCAATATAACCTCTGAATAATAAGATAATTTTTGAGACGCTTGCAAATAAAATAACTAATCTGACCTTAACCTGATAATCTACGTATTCTAGTAGTTTTAGATCACGGACGTACGCTCAAGCCCCTCCTCAAAAAGAAGCAAAATATTAAAATTAGTGAAAATAGTAGGTCTAGTCATAAATTTCAAGTCAAGTATTTTCTGGTTTTGCTACAACGTTCCGCACTGTATGGAATAAAATTGTAGTCTTTGGACTGCTGAGCATGAGACTCCCCCCTCCCCACCCCGCCCTCCCGAAGATTGTTCGGAGGGTAAAACCCCCTCCGTGCATACCTCTGGTTTAGATATAATTAACTCCATAATTAATATTTTTTGCTTTCAACCCGTAGGGGATTTTCTACGTTATGTATGTGGTATTACTGATATCAATGCGAATCATCCGAATTTTATGACAACTGATGAGAGGTGGATTCGGTTCGGTATTGTAGGGTTAGTTTAAGACAAAGAATACCTACGAAACGATTTTTATACCTTTATCAGACTTTCATTTTGTGGTCATATAATTACAGCGCATGTCGAATTCACTGAAACGACATACAGAACAACAATTTAGATTTATGTGCTTATGCGGTAATTACCATGATTGTCACTTCCTTTCTGTGATTGAATTAATTTGTTTCAAGTTTTAATATTTTAAATACTAATTGTATTCTTAAGGAGAGACTATTGTAACATGTCCTTCATGATGTTCCTTCTTTATGAAGCTAAGTCGTTATAAAACACTTTGTCTCAACACTCAGTTGTTGGGAGTTGCTTACGCCTACGAGTTCCTTCACGTAAGAACCTACAACTTACTTACACTTCAAATCAAAAACCTAATTACTTTATTATCTCTGCGCATGGAAGTAAAAATGCTTGTATATAAAACATACATCCGGAAAATTCCTTTAACAAGAATCTGTTGATGATGTTTAAACAAGATGATGTTGATGATGCGTGGAAAAAGTCTGATTTTTCAGTGAATTTGTTTGTTTAACTAATACTGCGGAAATGAATATAATGTTTGATAAATAATTAATAAATATTTGATGAATCTACATTAAAGTTCTTCGAAAATAAATATTTGAACAACTTCTAAGTTATTTAACAATCAAATATAATCTACTATCCACGAATTCCTGAATGCTTTCGGTATTTTACTGATAGGTAAGTAATACAGGTCCTTAACGTTCTTGGTAAGTCTCAAGGAAATGCAGAAAGAGAAGAAGCAAACCTGACTTTCCTTGCTTAAACCCATCTGGACATCAACATTACCCAAAAACCAAATAATAGATCGATTTTCGAAATAATTAACGAGTTAATGGTTCCAAAAGTTTAGTAATGTATGGACAAATAATGGGTTTAACAATGGACAAATAATGTGAAAAATATTAACAAAAGTGGCGAACAAAAATAAAGTGAGGTATACAATAAAACAAAATTCACGTATCTGTGCATGAATATTTTGTAAAATATTTAGTTAAATGGAATTTCATCCTCCCTGCTCAATCTTGGATTCCGTATGTCTTTTTGTGGCATGTTTGCTATCTGTAGACTAACTATCGGGATTATTTTACACAACTTACTGTTATCCAAAGTTTTCGATAATTCGCTAGATTTGATACCTCGTATATGGAATAATGGTTGATTTCGAATTTAGTTAGGGGTTGCACATGTTAACTTGTTGAACATTGTTTATCAGACAATTACGTTTATGAGAAAGGAAACAGTAGTACCAGTAGTATCAGAACTGTTACAGAACCCGTTACAGATACTTCGAGATTTGTTATACAACTCAACTACATTTTATTAATTAAGATCCGAAATAAGATGAAACAAGAGCCATGTCCTTTTGAGAGCTGAGAAGCTATGAAGATATACCAAGAATGTAGGACAACATGACACAGAAATGACATCTGTGACACTGTCAATATAAATATTATTTCACTACCTACATGTATTTCTCTGTTGATGCATTTTTCTTGAGTTGTTGTTGATAAAAGTGTGTTACGTTAGTAAATTAGATAATTTCGCATTTTGTTAGCCAAACTTTTTAATAACGTTTCATAAAAGATGTTTCAAGCCGCGAAGAACCATTTCATGTTTGAATCATGAAATGTTTTCAACTTGCTGATTTGGAACAGAATTTCTTTTCATTTATTTAGCAGTAGGCAACCCAGTCTCCAACATATCATTACTGCTCGCTTTATGTATTTTTTTCGCATGTTATATGTCGAACGTCCCTCGTCACATCATCTACTCTCTTTATTATTTATATAATAATAATTTTTTATTATTATGTAACTAATAAATTGGCCAGATATTTTTTGTTAGTTGCCTTACGCAGAGTAAAACAAAAAGCATTGAAATAAGAAAGAAAAAACACAAAATCATATATTCAGACAAAAAGAAACAAATATGGCACATGTATATTTAACCTGGGTAGCCTCCACACATAGAAACACTTTTCTTTCAAAAAGTCTCTGAAAATCGATACTCTTGTAAATAAATAAATCGCTTCAGCCTCCTTCGAATTTTTAATTTAAAAAATAGTTTTGCGAACAGATCTAGCAGAGGTTCCGGAACACCGTTCCGGCTGAAATCCATCTGGAACATTGCATCTAACTACAAATTCGACCATGGAAAGGAAGCAACATCAGAGGAGGAGGAGTTGAGACAAACAGAACAATTTGATCCCGTCCCCAAATCCCCTTAGCCACCCACCACCACTGTCCTCTTCCTCGTAAACTGTCTGTCCTTGCACGAAGGAAGACGCTCACTCGATCGTTGCTCCTACCAGGCGTACAGATACACGAGAAGCGCCACCTGCCTCTGGATGTTGTGTCTTCGCGTCGCCTGCCTTCCTTCAGTAGCGTTTCTCCGTCCCGCTCTTCTGTCGAGAACGATCGACGGTCGTTGACTCCTCCCATTCCGTCTGCGTGTGTGACGGCCTGTCAATTGCTCCGATCGCCCCTGGAGTGCGCTGATGTCGCAGGGTTGCGCCGCTCGTGTCTCTCGTTGTGACGTGAGATGTTGGCGGCTGTGGAGGAGGGGAGCGTCTGGGAATCGGCGAATAAGAGAACCGAGGCACTAGAAGTCATAAACTAAACTTAAGTAAGGTATCGAAGAACAATAATATATATAGTGCCAGATGAAAGTTTGCATGAATGGAAGTTCAACATAAAGTCGAAACGAAAACATCTCCCAAAATATATAGTATTCGTCCATACTAAGGTCGTCTTTTATTGTTTATTTATTTTAATTTATAAAGGATGTTAATAGTAGTAGAATATGTTTGGATTGTTTGGAAATAGTGACCTCCAATCGACGACGTAGCCCATCCGCGGGGATTCACGAAGTCCGGATTCCCCATTCCCTTAAAAATTATTCTAAAATTAATACATTGCCGCGAATGAAGATACATAGAGGATTGCCGATCTAATGCGTGAATCAGTGACTGAGTTGGCGCTGAGTTTATATTAATGTAAACATTTTTAATAATAAAAACAACACTAGTCTTGATAAGTGATTATACTATTTACACCTCAGACCCCAAAATTCTGGTCCAATCATACGGATCCGGATCGATGGGAGAAGAAAATGGAGATAATAGTCTCATTTTAACCAATATAAAAGTGCTAAAAAAACAACTAAAATCCTCTGGATTGGCTGGATTATTACCAGACATTAATTTTCAGTACAATTTGATAGTAATTTTAATATTACTATTCAAGGTTAGTTATGAGCAAGAAGTATTCTGTTATCGTGTATCATATCCTATTATGGAACTAGTGTGGAGATAAAGCTGGAGAATCCTTTGAATTTAACGGTGATTCCTCACACTGGAGTACAGACTCCAAACACTATAGACATTGTGTATCATTAAATTGTTTTAATGATTTATATAACGCATATTATTCGTTTTTGTTTTCCCCCCTCAACTTTATGATATTTCTGAGTTTATTTCCCTTAAAAAATAAACTTTTTTTCAGAAGAAATTCGATTATCCGGATACTGTTTATGCGGACCGGGTCCCGTCCCAGTTGACTGAATAATTGAAGTTCTACTGAACGTTTTTTAATATGAATTGTACTCTAGCACTTACACCATAGGAATGCTAAAGAAACTTTTGTTTCATTTGAGGTATAAATTACAGAACACATTCTTGTTAAATGGGCATTATTTGTAATTCAATGTATGCGATAAAATATTCGAGTGTGATACTTCATATGAAACAACTTTTGTATGACACGGTATATGAAACAATACTTGAAGTAAGTACTCCCCAATCGGAAGATAAATTGATTTTTAACAAATTCCATTGTATAAATCTAAAAAGAGCTCCTCGACACACGGTAGATGAAGTGAAAAGGATCATTAAAACATGACTGAACTGAGAAGGAAAAGGAAAATATTGTGCGTTAAAGAATGCATAGAATTCTCTAAAGTCCTAAAATCCTAGTCGACTTAAATATTTGACAGCTGTTACAATAATACGTGACATATCTGTATTGGACAAATACCATTTTATGAATTTTTGTCACTTGAGAATCTTTACACGAGGAATGAGATAACCGAGCCCATACTTCTCTGAACTAATGCTCTCATTACTCTTATAAAAACGTCATTGAATGTCAATGTTTGTGATAATTCAGTTAAAAATAATAGACATTATTTAATGATTTTTCACAAATATATGTGAGACGATATTTGGATTATATCGAAAGCTTTATTTAAATTGGATTTTGGAGAGTCTTAAACTTCTTTTCACTCCTGGGGACGAAGAGTGTAGTAGACACTCCGCAGATACAGGTACAGGATTCACATACACCCGCAATTCTCTTGTAAGCGTTTTCTGTATTTAATATACCTAAGACTGATTGTGTTAAAAACGGGTAGCTTCCATCATTTTTCCTATAATCATTCTTGTAATGATACGGCCAGCACCTTCTTTTGTGGTGCATTTTGGGAGTGATTATTATAGTAAAAATGGAATAAAAAATTGTTTCATCATGAAAAATTAATGTAGCTAGAGTGCTAAATCACAATTTTATTTTTACTCGACTCTCTACACCACACTAAAAATTGAAAATCTCCCCCGAGCATCTCCTATATGAAAAGAATTGGATTGCAAATAACGATGATACTTTTGTTGTTGCCTGGGAGATACCAATTCTGGGAGCCTCGAGCGAAGAACGTCGGTTCCTACCGGAGTGCAGCGATTGTATTAAATAAAACAATATGAAAAAAACTAACAATAAAATACTTTATGAAATATCATCTAGAGCTAATAAAAATTGTTTTTATGTTGAAGTTTTGATCAATAAAATTGTGTTTTATTTGTTTAAAAAAATTGCGTTAACTAAAGAAGATTTCTAGCCTTAAAATAAAAAATACTTAGTCATAAAAATTGTATTCATATTCGTACGCTGGGTCCAGCTAGCTGCATTGAAATCGTTCACGTGAGTGAGCGCAATGTAAATGAAGTTCTAAGACATCGCCGCCATCCACATTTCCTCTACGTGATACATAGAGAGCAGAAGAGGTTCGATCGCACATGTATGTCCTCCATGTGTGTTGTGCGTGTAGTCGTGACGTTCTCATACATGGACCCTACCAGGCAACTATGAGTTCGTGGCAAGTGGCGGATGCGACAAATCTACGGTGGCGAAACGCTCGAGTGTATTGACTGAAGGTTCGTCTGCGGGTGAAGTAGTAACAATTTGGGTGAAAGAAGAACTAATCATATGAACGGACATTCATATTTTGAATACGAAAACCCGTGATTATAAAGGTCGTGTTTAATCAGATCGTTATTGCGTTTAAAACAAACGAATCTAAAACGTAATTAAATACATAAAACGCGTCATTAAATAAACATCCCGAAATTGTATAAACGGATTCATCGGCATTCGCAATGATAATATTAGTAAAAGTGATAATACGGACATGAAAATTGAGTTTGACATTTTGAAACAATTATTGCGTTGGTTATTTTAGAAGGATCTGAAGGAACCATGAAGAAAATTAATGAATTCGAATGAGTGATGATTATCAATAATTAATGTTATAAATAAATTTATCAATTCATTCTTTACCATCGATATGTGTGGCACATCAGTGGAAATATATGAATACTGGAGTCCTTCATTTATCAATATTTGAAACTTACGATCAATACGGTACGAATTGAAATAAATTAACTGTTATTAAACATTTACGACCCTCTCCTTTTTTAGTCAAAATTCTGATGTATATTTTGTTTTAGATCATTTGAGAATCAAAATATAAAATATTACAAAGCAAATATTTATGTTCGAGGGAAGTATTACCAATGTCAAGACAATTATGGAGAAGAATATCATTCATCTGAGTTTAATGCTTTTCAACCGAGTGGGACTAATCCATAAAAGTTAATGACTCTTCAATCTCGTAAAAACGTTAGTATGTATTCATGTAAAAACTTTCAACTAAATACTTAGTATTAATAATTTCAAATGTGTGTTATTTTTGCGGAGAAAATATTATTCGTTTCAGAAACCTGTTGGTTGTGTATTATTGGAATTAATATCACTTAGATTTTGTTACGAAAAATAAATTATTTCCTTTTCCACCGAAAGCGACCTTTCTCTAACATGTATATGAGTGGAAATTTTTTTCTTCATATCGTTGTTTCGTTTGTTTAAAGCAGACGACACACCCGAAACGTAAGAACGCGAATGAAGAAGAGAAAACGTCATGTCGTAAACAAAACAAAAAAATACTATGGGTTGAACTTTCGTAGCATAAGTACTTG
>NNCF01127485.1:0-16798 GCA_002313205.1 Laupala kohalensis | reverse complement strand
TACCGGCAATTACTCACGTAGACGTATACATTCATTTTCCTTTTTATGGAATTATATAGGAAAACTATTTTGCGAAATGAGGGAAATGAACACGTATTGCTGCATTAGTCACCTCACGAGAGTCCCTTGTCATAACCCACTCGTTTTTTTACTGATTTTTTAAAATATGTGTTTTAAGAAAATAATATTGCTGAATTGTATGACGATCTATGGTATTCACTATGGAATATACTCCTTTTAGAACCGATTTTAGCTCTTCATAGTTTAATTACCGCTAACTCTGATTTTATTAATCCTCTCTATATTTTCTAAGTTATGGAGATACTCTTTACTTTAAATTATTCAATATTTTTGAAGAATTTTAATTATAAAGACGAGTGTCCTATTTTCCGTGGTACAAAGATTTTTAGGAATTTTCTGAATATTGATGCAGGACAAAATCTATTTTGCTTTTTTTGACTTCAAATTCGCCAAGGAGGGTTACATTAGGTTTAGCCATTGCAAAAAGTATATGGTACCCTACTTGCTCGAAATTTGTAAATTCTGTATGTTACGAAATTTAGATACAAACGTTTTTAGATAAGTTTGTCATCGTTCCGTGAATATTCCAAAGATGCCCGAAATTTTTTTATTAAAGTATCTTGAAATGTGTATTTTAAGATTACATGCCCCATGTATTATAAACAGGCTCTATACATTGTGTTCCTTGCGTGTCGTAATTCATTCAATTCACTGTTAGCAAGTGGTGACGAAACGCAGACGACGGTGACCGTAAACAGGTTGTAAAAACGTGGACGTATCTACATAATAGCGATGTCAAGTGGATGTTAGCGTATTCTCCAAAGCTAGAGCAGCGCTCTCACGAGTGGTGGCAACACTGGAAACAAGTTGGGCGTCGCCAGGCGCTATCGGTGACGAAGCAGCGACCGTGTCGTGCGCTACCTCTTCAGCAAAGCTGAGCTCCGTGGCTGGCGGGGCGCCGAGCACTGCGGACGCGGGCGCGCGCATATCGCCCGTGGCGCCACACACTACTTGCTTTTGCCGCCATCACGTTGTCGATGTATGACACCAACATAAGCTAAGGGCTTCCGTTCTGATGGACTGATACAAGGCGCTGTTCCAGTGATATTACAACTTGTTCCCAGATTTACTCTTATTCAAGTTTTTTTCCCATCACATGGGGTGGGGGGAATCAAGTCCAGGTATTTTTTACATACTTCATCATTGACAGGATTATATCCAACTTATCTATTTATATTAAGAATTGTTCGTATCTGTTGCGTGTAAATTGTCACAACTTTTGCGCGTGAATATAGGTATTCCACGATATAATTTGTACTAGTACGCGTGGTCGCTAAGGAAAAACATGTAAGAATGCCAATTAATTCATTGTTATAGTCATGTGAGAAAAATAAGATCAACTATAGTTGATTTATAAATAATTGTAATTACTTTAATTACTCTCCATAAATTGTTAATTTTGCTTGGTGAGATTTCACCATTCTCTCTAGTACGGATCCTTCAGTTTCATTCCTGGAGATTCTGTCTTACTTAAATAGCACACGATATTTTTAGTGGATTGATACTCCAAAAGCTCGGATTCGCATATAATGTGTGTATATATATAGACATATGATTTCATCATTGTACAACCTTCTGTAAAAATGCAAACGTTCATTAATTTTTGTCACAATTGATCATACTGGAATCATTACGTATAACAAAGATTAGAGACTCACAGTACAAAATGTCAACTATATTAATTTTGCGACGAGATAAAATATATACTTTAATTTTAAACTCTATGTCAGGTAATGACAATATAGTCAATTTCCAAAATCTCCGTTTATTGTTAACTGATACTTTCGGATTCCGATAGTTTTCAATACTATTATATTTAAAGAAGAAATTATATAATAACAAAACAGTAGGAACCTACATGTTTGGCCAAATCACCCATCATTTTTTTACTTAATCCCTGAATTAAAATGTTTTACGTAAGACATGTCACTTTTAACCCAAAAATTCTTTACTAGCTTTGGTAAAATGTATTTGAAAGCTTTTTGATGATAAAAAATGCAAAAATCGTGAAACTACTTTAATTTGACTCCCTTTAATTATTTCCTTCAGCATAAATAGTGTCTGACTGTAGAATAGTTATTTCGAAGAAAATGAAAATATCATAAATGCTAATACAAAAATTAATTAAATTGTATTGGTTCGCTAGCACTTTTTTATTTTTTATGATGTGTATTGTCGTTTGCTTATACAACTGTAAACGTGAGAAATTTTATTAAAATTTTTTTTGACAATAAATTTGATAGTCACTAATGGATAATGACTGAAATCTTTTCCAAATCAGAGCTTATTTTCTGGAAGAGGTATAAAAGTATTAAACCATTTTCAGGGTCATACGAAGAGATAATCTTTTGATCATATAATAATAAATTTATTGTCAAAAAACAGTACAGATTGCGTATGACCACGTGGAGGACAATAAACTAATTTACTCTCCGGAGGCAAGCAAGGGACCATCCCACCAATTCCGATCAAGGGCCCTAAGGCAGAGGTGGATTTAAAAATTTCAGCAAAAGTTCCTAGATAAGATGAAAAGTTAGCTGCGAGTTATAATATATATATATAATGTCAATATGTTTGTAATTTAACGCAAATATGTTTGTAAATCTACATGTACAAATTATTATCGAACTATAGATTATTCTGAGTATAGTTTTTAAAAATCATAAGAGTTGAAAAAACACTAAAATCNTATTGTTACAATAAACACGCCCCTAGACAAAGCCTAGAGAACCTGTATAAGAAATCCGCCTCTACCCGAAGGAAAAACGGAGAAAAACCCGGGCCAGGATGGGGCTACAGAATTAATGTACACAACCGTGCCAAAGTTGAGTACACATAAAACTAAATTGAATATATGAATAAATTGAATATTGAATAATATGAACCATACGGCAACACAATCATGCAAGAAATAGTTTTTGAAATTGTTATAGGTTATTTAAAAAGTGCTACAGCAATGGCGTGATAAAGTACAAGACGGATTTAACTTTGATTAAAGTCAATAAATTATTTTACAGTGTAGAAGCAGTGGTGCAGGAGGTAGTTTTTAACCGCGGATTTGAAGAGATACAATTTCATAATATCTTTTATATTCTTGGGCAGGGAATTATATAGAACGATTCCCGAATGATAAGGTCCTTTTTGGCAAAGAGTGGTTGACACTCTAGGGCGATGAATATTATTACTATTGCGAGTATTGTGTTCGTGAACGAGACTGTTTCGTATAAAGCAAGGGTGGCACTTCAGTAATTCGGTCTTAACAAACACGACCGTTTCATAAATATAAATGCAGGGAAGTGTTAAGATATTTAATTCCTTGAATAAAGGTTTACAAGAGTTTCGGGGGTGAGATTTACAAATTATCCGAACTATCCTCTTCTGAATTCTGAAAGTTTGAATACTCTGACCGGAATTACCCCAGAAGGTAATGCCGTAACGTAAATGGGAGTAAACGTTTGCAAAATATACGCAACGGGAAATACGTGGACTAACTGCGTTAACTAAGATTCGGAATGCGTAACACAATTTGCTTAATTGGGAATTAAGATTGTCAATGTGACAATTCCATTTGAGGTTGTCTTGAATATGGAGACCTAAGAATTTTGTATTTGTAACAGTTTTTAATTGTGTTCCGTTTAAAGAAAGAGAAACCTGGGGTAAAGATTTTGTGATACTATTGTGAAATGACATAGACACTGTTTTGTCAGTGTTTACAATGAGACGATTTGCATGGAACCAAGACTAAAGGTTAGACAAAACTTTTTTAGCCTTGGCGTGTTTACATAGTAAATTAGTGTCATCAGCAAAAAGAACCATTTTGCAATCTGATGTGGATGATGACATGTCGTTCACATACAATAAAAAGAGTATAGGGCCGAGAATTGATCCTTGGGGTACTCCGCAAGTAAGTGGCTTTGTTTCTGAAAGACAACGCTCAAGTATTTTATTTTTAGTATAGGATATTTCTACCTGTTGATATCTATCTTTTAAATAAGAAGTTAGCCATTGATTTGGAAGTCCACGAATGCCTAAAGAATGCAATTTGGAAAGCAGAATTCCGTGATCGATGACATCGAATGCTTTGGATATGTCAAGAAAAACACCCAGAGGATTTTCTCCACTGTCTAGAGATGTGGTAACATCGTTTAAGAAGGAAAATATGGCGCTTGTAGTGGAAAAGGATTTCCTAAAACCGTGTTGATCGTCAGAGAGAATGTTATATTTTGATAAAAAATCTAGAAGACGCTTATAGAACAATTTTTCTAGGATTTTTGAGAAAGTGGGTAGTAGAGATATTGGTCGGTAATTTCCAATATTAAGTTTGTTTCCTTTCTTGTGTAAAGGTTTCACTTTAGCTCTCTTAAATATATTGGGAAACACCCCTTCCGATAAAGAACTATTAAAAATATTTACGAGTGGATTTAATATAGCGTGGGACGAAGATTTAACAATAAACTCAGGTATATCATCTATGCCTCGTGAAAATTTGTTTTTTAAGGAGCTGATGATTCCCATGACTTCACTGGCGTTAGTTTCGGAAGTGAACATAGAATTGGGTATGTGGGTGGTAATAATTGGAGGACATTGATTTGGATATATTGAGTTCGTTATTTTACCAACTTCTGAGAAGTGAGAATTAAACAAATTTGCGATGTCCTGAGGATTTGTTACGATTTTGCCATCGTTTAGTAAAGAAACATTTTCTTAGCGATTTTCAGAAGTTGACGTGTAATTTTTAACAATATTCCACATGGCTTTCATCCGGTTGTTCGATTTTAGTATGTTATATATGTTATTTATATATGTTCGTCTCAAACATTCCATACTGCTGTTGCTACTAGTATAAAGCAATGACTTTATCGAAAAAGTATTGCACCTATCATTACGGTTGAAATTCTTCATTCCTTCAGCCAAAATGTCAAAATACATTAAATAAATGAGAATTCAAAAAAAAAAAATTAAATTTTCCGTTACACTTTCTTTGAATGTCAGTATTTCTTCACAAACTATGTTTTCTGTAACAGGTCGTTTGTATTTTAAGTCCACAAAAGCACCAAATAGAGTCACAAAAAAATGGCTCGTTTCATGCGTCGATTAACTGCTTTATTTAGTTACATGAAATAAATTATTTTTTTTTATTACAAAAGTGATTTGTTCTGATTAGAACTATTAGTTTCATAAACTCATCATTGATTGAATCATTGTAGTTCCTTTCATTTTTAATTAGGTCAATGTTACTGATTCGTACCTATTGAATGTTTGAATATTTCAATGAATACAATAGCGCAAAAATGTTCTATTTCTATTCCAAAAATTACTTGTCTAAATGATGGAAAATGAGATTTATTTTACTTCGCGGTCGAGTGAGCAAGGAACTATCCCATCATCTGGAAGCACCTCCCGTGGAAACCGGAAAGAACAGGTCCTGATGGGATTTGTTCATTAGTTTAATGGGTATACCTTAATTAATATGATGTTCCTAATATCCCACGATCAATATTCAACTAGGAGTACGTTCTTATGAAACATAAAGACCATTTGGATGAAAACTCTCAATTTTACAGTTATGAAACTTAAAGTAACATTACTGTACAAAAAGTATTATATCTGTGTCTGCCGATAATTAAATTTTAAGTTACGTTTAATGATTTCTGTGGCTTGATAAAAAATGTATTCAAGTCATGACAACTTTAAAAATGAGTCTTTTTTGCTGATTTTAACAGACTAATTTTATGAAATATCCTTTGGAATCTCAAAAACTCGTATGGGAACATTATTGAACTTTTACATTGGATCTAGGAAACGTGAATAAGTGACATATCGAATACTGAAATAAACAGAATTTTATTTTCTAAATGATTCGTTCTTTCTTTGAATTTCTTTTTATATTTTGAAGTCCATACCCACAAAAATATAGTATAAGTGAATAAATCGCCGAAAAGCGTGGTCACATTTTAAGAATTAAATAAAAATTAAAACGCCTAAAACAAGACGTGTTTTTTTGGTGTGTGTGTGTGTGGGGGGGGGGGGTTATATGTGTGCTGTCATCGTATTAAAAACAAAATAATAAATATTGTTTGATACTTTCGAATTTATACGAACAATTCATTTACTTGTGTCCCAAGCGCTGTTAACATAACCCGCAATGCATTCGCCTCCGTGTCGTGTCCTTCAGTCGATCACTGGCCCGACTAAGTGTCGCATCGCCGCCACCTTCGTCAGCTCCTGTGTTGCTGGTGCTGTCCCCGCGATGGAGGTGACGCGGCTTCTCCCCGCTGACGCGACACCATACGCGACGCACCGCTGCCGCTACTCTGCGCCTGCCTGCCTTCCTTCTTCCCATGTGCGTTACTCTCTCGCTCGCTCGCCCGTGCGCCGCTCCACGTCGCCACTCGGGCATCCGCATCGATCCCATCCAGACACTCCTCCCTCGTCTCTCGTCGCCCTTCGGAGGCTCTAAGAGGAGCGAGCGACTCTTCCGAATGGCCAATTTCAAGCGTACGTGACACCAACCCCTTCACTTTCTCTTCCATAAATATGTCTCTTATCCTTTTCCGTTCTTCGTCGCGTTGCAAGGGGTCAGCAATATAGAAGGTCAATGGTTCTCAAACAGTTTAAATCCACAACCTCAAAATTAGAATTTAAAAAGTATCTTGAATGTAGTGAACCTTAATAACAGTACTCATAACAAAATTTCCTCGAAAAGGAATCTCCTCTATTCTTTTATATTTTCCTAACCCTCTATTTCATTTTCACAGTTATTAAAGAGAGGAACTCGAAAATATAAAAACGGAATAGTTTTAATCGTGTGATTATGGAATACTTGTTTGTAATGTTATTTGATCGATTGTTTATATCTCTCTACCTAAATTTAAGGAATTCTTCCAGAAAAAAAAATTTCCCCCAATTTGGAAAACTCAGTAAAACTCATGTGATCTAGTTATATAACTCATGCGATATAATAGGTTTTCAACATAATTAATATACGTGCTGACTCTAGATGAAGGATATTTTATGGAAGGTACTTGAAAAATTGCATCAGTAGTTAATCAATAAGTTAATGCATATGATACTACCACAAGGACTACATAAAAGTATACCCAAATAAATATTAACAATGATGATGTGTGATGTATAACAAATGAAAGAAAAACACTAAAAATATACCTCTACACTTTGTATTTGTTTCTCAGACTTTCATTTAATTTTTAGTTTTCTATTTCTTCGTAGATATATTTTCGAAAGTTAAATTTTTTCGTAACATGAAGGATAATCGTGTAAATGAAATACTCTAGAAATCAAAATGATTTTCAGAGTGTCTAGAAGCTGAAGGTGACAGTTATCCAATACTATAGATCCTGAAAAAACATTTTGCTGCAGAGAAAAGATAACTTTTCTATAGAGAATTTGAAATTTTGCCAGAGAGAACTAAACGTAACCTTTTTAAGAATAAATGAAAGATGTGGTGTTGTCTTCTAGTAAAATATTTATTCAGATAGTTTTTTCGCCAGCTAGCTGGAATCTTCAGTCTAAAATAAAACGAAATACAAAAAATATGTAAGAATGCAAAGTACAAGAATTTATTGTTAAACTTAAAAAAATTAAAATTTGCAAAAATTATGAAAATTTGAAATTTGTTAAAATAATAAAAATTTGAAATTAATTAAAATATAATAATGTGGCCTTACGTAACGTTACATGATCTCACGATTAATCCTATGGTGTATTAATAATTTAGAGTGTCATCTTTCTTAAATACTGGTAAAATAAAAATTGGGAAAGAAAAGAATGGAGACATTTCTTTACAATGAAATTTTACTAGTAACCGTCATGAGAGGATGATCGTACCGGTGTTTGTACATTTAATCAGAATAAATTTGCTCTGGGATTTAATTAAAATATGTAAAATTTTCTTATCTTTTATAAATGATCGTATTTTGCGAAATATATTTCTAAATGAGGTGATTGTTGTTTTCTTTCTTAAATATTATTTTATATATATTTTATAATATTATCTATTCCCATTCCCTATTTAATGAAAAAAAATTAAAATTGACTTTTTGACCAAAACTAATGCACCATTGACAACCGGACGTATTTTCACGGTGATACAGAACTAACCCATAAAATTATTAAAGCAATCCGTATTCTCAAATTAAAAGGTAAGATAAAATTATTCTTGATGATGACTAGATGATCACCATTGATGACTATTTATAGATTAATGTTGACAGTTAAGTTGGATTAGTGTGTTATTGGCTCATAGTTGATGCTCATTAGTATCCACTTTCTCTCTTTTAATGGAGATAATAAAGGAAAATGTGCTTACAGAGACCGCTGTCCTTGTCGATCGGCGAATGAGAAACTAGAGTTAAATCACTGATCTGCGGAATCAAAATTACTTCGAACGTTTACGGAAACATTAAAGAGGCTAATACCTATGATTTCGAACGAAGAGAATTTCACACTTTCAATTTCCCGTATGAATGAAGACATCTTCAATAGTTTACTCCTCCCACTAGCGGACACAGGGGATGGGCGAAGGAGGCGAATGTACCCGACGTCCTCAAACTTAATTTATGCTGCACAATACGTATTTTTCACATTTAATAGTCTTAGCTAATATTGCAACTTGACACGTTATCTTCTGAAAATACATTTAATATTCAATTCACAGCTATTAATTTAATATTAATTTAACAGCTGGCGAGAACTTTGTTACGGAGGCACGTGGCGCTTGTTTTCCCATTAGTAGGGGCACGTTCCTACCCCGCCCCCTCACAGACATCCACCACTGCCTCCCTTACACATTTAAACAGGCCCATAGCTGATCAGGTTCCGACTAATAAATATTTCTCCCACTATAATATTGACACATGTTGGGTAGAAAACTGAATAACAATGACATTTACATATTTTAGAAATCTTCTCGTATAAGATTTTCGTTTTCTATTCAGACAGAGAATTAAAATTTTGCTCCTTTCTAAAACTAGCTGACATAGTCTTTAAAGTCTTAAGGATAAGTAGCAAAGCCTTTACAACGAGGCACAACAAGATGGCAGGACATCCTGAATTTAAGAAAACAGATAAAAGATTATTCTGAACACGAAACACGTTAAGGCAGAAAAAATATAAGTAAATAGGAAGCACATTATAAAAACTGTATATGAATTTGTTTATTAAATAGAAATGAGTAATAGGTTCTCCGTAATTTAACGCAAACCCGAGTTCAATTGGGTTTTTTTTGGGGGGGCGGGGGTTTATTCAACATAATCAAAATTTTCTCTTCAAAAAAATCCTTTGTTATATCTGATTTTACTTTAAATATCCTACCTACATAACATATCATATTAGATAAATATATACGAATTTGAGATTATATAATTGTTTTTTTGGCTTCAACAAAGAAAAATCATTTTTTCCAACCAATAATACTTTAAGCTTTCATAATTCTATCTGTAATATTTATTTTGAACTGAACAGTTTTGTATAAAAAGAAAGATAAGTATAAAAGTTAATAATTTACTTAAAATTCTAACATTTTGTTAATATATATTGAACTGCTGCAAATATAATATATTGAACATGAAATGAACAATGTAAAAAGGGATAATTTTGTCTTGTATCCCTTTAATAAATAAGTTTTCAAATAAGAATAAAATATGCAAATATCAGTATAATGACAAATAAAAAAGTATATATTTTTCTAACATAAAAATTAAGAAACATGAAAGGATTAAAACATTTTTATACATCATTATAAATTTTATTCAGTGAAAACTTACGTGATTAATTAAACATTTTGGTTTTGTTTTAAAAAACGATATACGACATTTAACCAGCTTTTTTTAAATCCGTGTAATCTGTACTTTATGTTGTTGTTTTCTTCGCGATTTTAGGAAATGGAGGGGGATTGAGCAATTCTGGCCCCGGATTAACGCGCTAAAATACTTGAGAATACATAGATCTTGTCTTTGGTACTCAGCATTTTTTTATTTTTGTGTAACTTTGATATAAGTGAAGAATAGGAGGCGAAAATCTCAGCTGATAATTTAAGCCAGCTCGAGCACTCAAGACCAATCCATCATTCTTCCGTTCTAAAGAAAACAGAGCAATGACGTATCACTTACCATATCAAACTTTATCTGTCATGTTCACTACCAATATATCTTAAATCTAGCAACTTGTCTGTGAATAAGATTCTATTGTGTAAAACCTCCCCCAGACGATTTTTTATGACTCCCTTGAGATTATGAAGAAACATGATGTACGACCACAGAGAAATTTCTAAGATACCTTTCTACCTCCAAAAAGTTTCCTCCGTTTTAAAAATTTGGTCGTAAATATCCATAAGAGTTAACTGAATGAAGCTCAAAATTTTACCATCGTGACAGAACAATTTAATTTCGGTACTCGCAATACTTTTCGAAAATCTCAATACACATAGTGCAATAATTAAATGTAGCGAGTGGCGGCTGAAATAAGTTTGTTTTATGATTTAAAGCTCCAACATGTGACAATTATCAAAACACGGATCTATAACTTTCGTTAACTGATTTTCGTATTAATGATCAAAATATGTTATCGCAAGCGCTGAATTGCAACTCGAATATGCGGTGCATTCGGTATATTGATATTATTGTAATACCCACTGCGACTAATGAACTGTGATAGGCGAGAATACAATATTAGGAAAGGTTTCTCTTGTGTTGTAAAGAGTATACGAGACTGGTTAAAATAAAAATTACCAATGATACCTCTTTTTTATTCAGTGACATTGCATTGTGAATTCTGTTCTTCTAACATTTGTATACCGTCCGAGAACATTAATTTATTCAATTATATCAAATTTCGGAGCCCGAAAATATATGGATGAGCTTCGAAACTATTGAGTGGGATTTCACCATAATCTACTTGACATTTGGAATGAAATTACAAATGAAGATGAAAATACAGGATATCTTCTAGTTCTTGTAATTTCTGAATAATTCTTGTATGAATTTGGATACTTAATTATTATAATGTAAAAAATGTTGTTCGAACCGCAATTTAATGAAGGTCAAAATGAAGATGAACGAAACGTTAGCATGTTGAAAATGAGTTATACCTAATCGTAAAAATATCGAATGATTGCTAATATTTGAACAAATCTTCAACACCTAAATATAATTTGTGTGTTCTACGTCTTTGCTAGATAACGCTTCTTTAAATAACATGATCGTTTTAATTATTTGTTTTACGACGATGGGTCATTATTTGAACTTGTCGCTCGGTGTTTATTTATGAATTGTACTGATTTCACGTTATGCATTTAGTTAAGTTAACCGTGAATACAACTAAAACACGTAATGTAACTTCCTGAAAAACCAATGTTCATATGGTTTCATAATTACCATTAGCAGTGTGTGAAATACATTCACTCAAAATAATGCAATAATGGAATTATTATAAAAACGCAATTTCACTCAGTGATTTTATTTCAAATAATAACTTTTTTTACTCGTAAATTCGTGTTTCATAATTATTGTACCATTGACTTAACTGTTATAATTTCTAAATTCGTATTTTTGGCAGGATAGTGTCAACCCCCCCAAAAAACAACAACATAAAAACACCAGTTCACCTCTAGAATGCAGAAATTCATTACAAAAATTGACTCTTTAATTGTCCCATGCATAAAATTTTCTTTCCAACTTCTTATTTCATAATATGTATTCATATTCCTAGATGAAAATTATAATGGCAGTTAAACTTACAGAATAGTTTGATTGTCAAAATATCAGATATTTGTAAAGTTAATGATTCGCACCTGTTTACGAAAACTATCCTATTTTGTGATTTATCCAACCATTACCCTTGCCCTTGCTTTACCCTTGCTTCGATTCTATGAGGGTCAATCAAGCGCACTAATAAGCACAAGGATGAAAGTGACCTCGTCTTGTTTCGAGAGTAGACGTGCTGTACTTGCTGAAGAGGATTATAATGAAGCTGCTCTCAAAGCTTCTACCATTATAACCTTCTCAAGGGATGGGCTCTTGATGTAATGTTATTAGAGATGGAATAATTGCAGGTAACAATGTGGAGTTGCATAACGAGAAGTTGTAATTGTGTTAATTTAATTATATTCACGTTATTTTTGACACACAGACAACTCTAGCACTCAAATATATTATGTTTCTGCCTAGTTATTTCATAAATAAATTTACTATGTTGCCGCATAATAGTGCTAAAACTGTTCATTTGTTATGATTTATTTTATAAAAAAATTGTCAATAGTCTAAGTTAACCTGAGCAATGCCTGGAATATGCTGCTAGTAATCTATTATTTGAAACATACAGCTATTATTTAATTAACTGTCTATGGACACTCAGGCGAATAACGCTTACTTTTAAATATAATTCCAAATTAATGGGAACGGTGTTTTTTCGACTTAAAAATATTTTAAATTCTACATTTATAACTTTGCAGTGACTAGATAAGACATTTCATTTTGATATCTCCACCAATACGTCTTTTTATTTTTTTATTGACCAAATATAAATTGTCACAGACTTATTTCTCACATAATACAACATTCGTTATAAATAATATATTAGCAGAAAATTTAATTTAATGTATATGAAAACTATTGAGATTCAGAGTACAAATTTGGTTTCTAGTTTGTTACATTAATCTCTTCATAACTAAAATAATACGTGGATACAAATACCTCTGATGTATACATCGTTGAATAATTTACTTGCTACTACAGTAAAGTATGTTGCTCTCATAGACACTGCATTTCAAATGATTAATTACGGAGTCCCTCTACAGTGAATAACCCTAGTCGCAAAGGAATTCCTATCCCGCATCACATTCCGTAATCTATCCTCAAAGTGCAATGCCACACTACACTTGAGGTTTAACCTTCACTGCTCATAGTTAGTTTCGAAAACCATAGAACAATGGCGTCGAAACGAACTTCTGTGAAGGTTGAGAAACAAACTCTGTAATGTTCTTTCGAACATTTGAAAGAAAATACATGTATCATATGTAGAAAATGTGAAGTATCTTGATGTAAAACAATTTATGTTTTTCTATTACATTTAATAGACATGTATGTAACATGATGAATTTTCTAGTTTCAATAGACTGGGGAAATAATTTGAATTGGCGAATTTGTGGAAAATGCTTTGTGAAATTTTCGTTAACACTTGATAGATTACTGCAAAAATTTTAAGCAATTTCTTGTTTCCATTACTTAACAACTTCATCATAGGGGAAAGAAAGATATTTACCGATAAAGGATTTTGGAAATTAGTACCGTTTCAAAGAAACATTTATAATTACTTTAAAAAGTAATTAAGTTACTTGGCGACATGAAAAACAAAACTTAACTATTTGCATGACAAAATAATTTTTAAATATCAAAATACGTCGTCAAAAATAGTTGATGTGAAGGAATGTTTTTTTTCTGATGAGTTCAAAAACGAGAGAACAATTTTTATTGCGTGAAATCTTCCGGTCTTATTGTCCTAATTACTGTTTTGGGTTGGAGCTAATAAACTCCAAAGTTGAATCAATCGAGCAAATTTTGTTTTACGTAGCTGAGTTTTAAGCTTATGAACAAAATCGGGTAGTATGAATGGATTGCGTTATGCATACACGTGCTCGTGGGAACTAATTACAAGGACGCAGATATTGAACTAGCGTTTTCTGCGCTGAATAACCAACCATTGGCGGAACTCTAGAGAATTTATCAAAATCTCTCACTAGTAACTGGGTTATTCCAGTGTGCGAAAACTAACATTCTGGACGCTCTCATGACGTAATTACTGTTTCATTTTCACTGTCGAGCACTGAAGCTATAACCAAGGAACTGCATAGTCAATTACACATTGCTTATTTGTAACTTACAAAAAAACGAAACTCCCATATTCCTCCAATGATTTTTTGTGAGGAAAAACATTATTTACTAATACGATCAAATACGAGTAATTAAAAGAAATTTATAGGCAATTCATTTCAGACGTTAATCACGTAATACTCTGTTGGAAATGATTACATCATCATTGATCACCTAAGTCTGGGGCTCCAACTTGAGAGCGTTGGCAGTCTACGCATGAAATGTAATATATTACTACTGCTCCATTAGCATTATTACTGGTATTAATTGTATTAAGTGAGCGTTAACTGAGATATAACTACCATTATGGAATATATGCATAGCTCATTCATAGAGACAAATTTATAATGATAATTACTACTTTTAAAAAAAGGTTATTGCACACATTCATGAAATTTATGTATTTATGCCGAATCAAATGACTGCTTACATTATTATTTTTACTATACCCATATATTAACTACATTACCATAACGTTTTAAAGTGAAGATATATGACTATTTCATATTGTTCATATTATACGTTTCTCTTAAACCTACTTTATTACTAACAAGGTATCATCTGAATTACCCTGTAATGTTGCATATCTTCCTATGGATCACATACCTCACGCCATTGAAATCAAAAATGCACTAGTTTCTGTTTAGTTTCTCACTTAAAATGGGTTATACAGTAAATGTTGCCCGGAGTGATGTCTTCATAAACGAACTGTTCTCTTTAATAGGTCCAAAAATAACTTCACGCAGTTATTGTGCCACGTATTTCGTTAATCTGTTGCGTATTTATGCTTAAACGTAATAATGTCCACATTATTTGCCGAATTAAATCATCTTTAATCCTTCATTTGCTCCAATAACAGTCCAATAATTGCCCATGACAATATGAAATTGAAAAGGAGAATAATTAGCTAAATTTCATATAACTACTATTCAGAAATTAGAATCAAAGAAGATTTTGATATGTTTGAATTTGCACCTATGATTGGGATATATTTAACATCATTCTAAAATTTGTCTGAAAAAATTATAATGGACTGCGATAACCTTCACGCAAGTCCATCCATCGAAAGTCGAAAGGGGAGAAAAGATAAAAAGTAAAGGAGTAAAGGAGGAAATTAAATTGCAGGGAGAATCCCTAGAGAGAAGAAAAATAATAATTCACTATAATGTCACTTTAAAATACTTTTAGCAAAGATGCAAAAACTGCTTCAACTCATGTTGCCTCTGCCATCAGGCTTCTTGTTCGTTTTTCCATGACATTTTCAACTGCAGGGGGTTCACTTTTCCATCATCTCAGTTGAGACATTGAAGTGAAAAACCACCGGGAATCGAACCCGAGGTATCTTCCTAGCAAGTGAGGTCACTTGAGCTACCAAGGGAGCTTAGGACAATGGTCTATGTATTTTTTTAAATTAAAGTCAACGACACACCTACAGTAGTTAGTCAGTGAGTTAATGCACGCGTCCATAAAAATTAACTGTTCGCAAGGACCTAATTCGGTTACCATATATAGTGGAAATGTTTCGAATGAAGAGGATGAGTTATGAACGGATGAATTATATTGAGCAAAACATATTGAGCGCAGGCTAGGTAGTTTACAGCGATTGGGTCTGTTGAATTGGAGCAAGTGCTACCATTCGGTTTCAACAAAAGCCTTGGACCTGCTATTAGGAATACTACCACTTTACTTGGCTGTATTAAAATACGCTTTGCTGTTTCGGGTTCGACGGGGAAGGAGAACACCTAACTTCAACGAGAAAGGAATGGAAGAAAGTTTTGACTACAAAACTATTGTTGTATTGGCAAATACAGTGGACAGTGGCACAAAACGGAAGAGGACTTCATAAATTTATACAAGATGTGACTTACGTAACCCAAAATAGACGATGGTTCAAACCTAATTGTACTATGAGGTACTCACCGGACATGGCGATTTCAAAGCAAATTTATTCCGTCTTCATCTCGCAGAGGATGATTTGCGGAAAGTGAATTAAATAATGAGAAAAGGGGACAGTTGTTGGCTCCTTTCAAGAGGGAGGGAGTTTACAGTGAAGACAGCTGGAAAATCTTACTAAAAACAGAACATGTACATGAAGATTTCGAGGACAGAGATCATGCATTTACGTGATGTGGTGAAACGTTCGTAGAAAGTAGACCGTGCCCAGTATTCAATGTAATTAACAATGGTAACAAAAGTAGAAGAACTAAGAGAAAGTTTGAGAAACCTGGGTAATGTCCCAGTGTTTAGAATCCGGGTAAAGGATGAAAATTAAATGTAAAAAAAGTCAAAGATAAGAAGGACTTTGAAGAGAAAGTAAGGAGTAAATTAGGGAAAATAGAGACTGCAGAGTGATATTTGGATAGTTTATGTGAGAAACATGATATAGTGCAGATGCAGGTACAAGACTTAACACGAACAATGCAATTAACAATAAATGGTCACATTCAAAACAGATAATAGAACGTCCATTATAGACTTGACTATACAAACACGAACAGGAAGGACAATAACACAATGGCAAATACATAATTCTATAACGAGTGACCATGAGACAATAACCTTCCAGATTGAGATAATAGACAGAACAAAACACGAGGTATACACGAAGATAAGGTATAGAAAAGTAGATTGGGAGACATAGAAAATCACAAAATGAAGAGAAGAAATATCCAATTAAACAAAGGAATTTAAATATTTATGGAAGAATAGAACATCTGCAATTGAGTATGTTAGAGGAACTACAGAATATTGTAAGAAACGAAAAGACGGACATAGATGTGGTCAGTCGTGGTGGGATGAAGATGTACAAGAAGCTGGACGGAAACGGGATA
>NNCF01127484.1:616748-637440 GCA_002313205.1 Laupala kohalensis | reverse complement strand
GAAAGTGTAGTCAAAGGTCTTTGATTGGTCGCTGATTGGCAACGCAATTCTCGTCGCCTGCAAATCGGTATTTATTACATTGAGTATATTTTACACTCCATGGTTTATAATCTTTTTGACCATGCTTTGATATGTTTACAGCAGAATTATACAAAGTAAATGACAGATGGCCAATGTATACTGCAGCACTGATGCGNTGACAGATGGCCAATGTATACTGCAGCACTGATGCGACTGCGTGTTTTCTAAACTGTTTCATTACTATGCATGTTTTTTTGACACCGGCTGAAGAAAGCAGGCATTTTTCTTCTACCAAACATTACGTTCCGTGGAGGGTATGGAGGTCTTGATATAATTAAGTTCCGTTATGACGGGATTGGAGAGTGCTAGCGTTTGGAGAACTATTTTTTTAGTTAATAATGTAATTTTTAGTAGAAAATCAAGTATAATTTTGAAAGTCGCATCAACAGAAGAATACTTCGCACCCGGTGATGTCATTCAAAGTAGCTACCATTTTTAACTGACAAAAAGTCAGATTTCTGTATCTACTGATCATTATTTCAGTAAATGGATTGTGATTCACTCCTCTCAAAATGAAAACAACACAAAATAACAAGTCCATTCAAATAATAGTGGGTAGTTATTTCTTAAAGGAACAACACTTTTTATGATTAAGTATTAAAGAGACAAAACCGAAAATATTTGTAAACTTACAATTGTCTGTTTCTGTTTTTGCAAAGATAGAAGACAGTGCAACTATGTTGACACATGTCTTAATAAGTTATTTATTACAATAAAATTATATTATTAGCTCTTTAGAATTAAGATTATATTAGGAATATACTTAATAAAGAAATGATGTGCAAAGTTTCTGAACAGCAAATTAAGTTGATACTTGATTTTTGCCAGAATGAAACACTAACAAAATCTAGAAAATATTAGTCTGCTTTGTATGCGACCCTACAACAAGAAAATTTGAAATGTCACCGCTATTCCAACCCTCACTCAAAAAGACTACATATTTTACCAAACTCTCACTTATTTCTATTATTATTTTTCATGACATATTTGCTTTGAATGCTTTACTACAGTTTATAATATAATAAAAGAAAATATTGTTTTATTTAAATTGTATGTTAAATTAGAAATGCAAATCTATATTTATCATACACTTTCTTCCAGTAACAGACCTTTGGAACTGTAATGCTGAAACTCAGAGAGGTATTGATTATGAAATCATTAATAATAAAATATTTCAATTTGAAATCAGTGGAAAGGTTTAAAAAAAAATACAGTTTAATATTTATGTGCATACACAGCACAATATTTAATGCCTATCTTGATTTGCCCATGGCCACAATATAGACATATGCACAAGAAATGAAATATCTTAATATTGCACTGAACTCTTCATATTACAGTACTGTACTATATACAATAACCAAAGTCTACACACATTTGTCATCAACCTATAAATTATACATGCAAATACATCCAATATGACAAAATACCATATCTGAAGAAGAAGTGATGTCACCAAGGAGGTATTAATGGGGGACATACTTCACTAAACATAAAATTAGATAAACATGTTATATTGTTTAATGTTCATCACTAACTAAACAAGCTAAAGTATAATAGCAAAAATATAATATTTGATGGTAACTTATTTCATCACCATGTGCCTTAGTAGTACTTTAGTTTATGATGACACCATTTCTGTTTCAGTACCTTCAAACATCTGACGTATTTTTTCATACAATTCAAATGGTTTCTCACCAGATTTGCCAGTCAGTCCACATTTAGTCTCTTTCCTCACATCTAATTGGGAAATATAAAATATGTATTTTAAAACATTTGGTTAGGACTATTTTATCACTACAAGATTATAATAAGTGTTCTAATTAGAGTAACCACAGGTTTGTTTTCATAATTAGAGAAAAGATCAACTACAATTTTGACATTATTTATTCTATCCTCATAAGCAATGAAGGACTGTCATAGGTAATGATCTTGAAAACAAAATAATACATTCAAACCATTTCTTTTCTACACACCACACATCTTACTCTTTAAGGCTTAGTAAAGTCTTCTAGATCGTGAAGTTCCTGTGTCATCTCATGAAGAAAAGACATACATNTCTTGAAAACAAAATAATACATTCAAACCATTTCTTTTCTACACACCACACATCTTACTCTTTAAGGCTTAGTAAAGTCTTCTAGATCATGAAGTACCTGTGTCATCTCATGAAGAAAAGACATACAACATCTCAGCACAGATGACAATTCATGAATTACCAATTGTTCATTTACAATACGACAGTCAAACATTATCAGTCTTGGTGAAGACAATAATGACTATTAGTGATCCACTTCTCTCAATAAATTCTCTTCCTTCAAAAGGTTTTACAGAAATTGCGATATGCATTCAAAGTAATAGATATGTTACATTATGCCTCATCCATCGTCATGCATTTTTAAATTCTTGATAATAACAAAATGCTTCCAAGGAGGGTTACATAATGAAATATTTTGTTTTAATTTTTTACAATTATGTAAAAAAGAATTTTAGAAATAATTAAATTTAGTGCATATTTAGAAACTTTCTTCCGATTAATGGAGGTAAATTACCCCATGAGTGGTTTCACAAAAGAGAGGAAATTAAATTTTTTGGTATCTTTTTTTCCTAATGAACTAATTAAATGTAATTGAATAAGATATTTATCACCCTTTGAGTCAAGTCATATTTTTCAATGAGGCAAAGGAAACTATTATACCATAGTGAGACCACAATATTATAAACCCTTTTGTTCAATCTTCACTAGCTCACAAGAAAACCATTTCAGGAGATCATACAGACTCAAAGCTTGGTTTCAGTCTTGTTTCACTCCGCATAACAGGATCTGTGAAGTCAGGAATCTTACAATTGCAAGAAAAAATTGTTCTTGTTTTTTAAACAGTAATATGAAAGAAAAATTCTCATTATAAATTATCTAATACATACAGGTGAAATACCTCATCATTCATAGTACATTTTTAACTTATAACACATCATATTCCTATTCAAGTAACATGAATGAGTTACAAGTGCCACAAAATTTTCAAGGTATAATCAGTTTTCAGACAAGTGCATTTTCTGCTTATACAGTTCTCCTCATCCCTCGCAGACAAGAAATTCTTTCAGTACCCAACATACAGTCAATGAAACACTTAAAAGTTTTACTACCTATAAATGGTGCTGAAGATTAATATCTACATGAAAAGTTGACTCCTCAGAATTAAAATTGGATAAAACAGGTTTCATTGCTTTACAACTTAAGTTTTCAAATCAATTTCACAAATGTTACTACACTGAAATACCTTGAAGTAGAAAACAAAGCATAATTTAAGGTTTCAAGAAGCAAAATATTGTTACAAGATATCACATATATACAAAGATTCAAAATTCATTATGTAAAAAATAAAATATGATTTCAAAATTAAAAAATAAAGAAAATAAACTAATTAAATTTAATTCTTTCTTCTTTATATTAGTTTTCAATCACATTCCCATCATCTTCAATGGGTGGAATCTTTTGGTCTGGGAAATTTAGTTCTTGGATCCTTAAGCTCAACCTTACTTTATGCCTTCTGGGTCGATGATTTTAGTCTAGGCCAGAATTTGAATATTTAGATACAGTACATGTATTCATAACTTAGGAGAGCTTTCTTTGGAATGCAGACCAGATTCAACTACGTAGCCAAAGATAAATGTTACCCATCCACTGAAAATTATGATCATGTAGTAGAATACTCTCATGGAAAACAAATGGAATAATATTAGTCCCAAAAAAAGCTTCTCAGATTATCAAGACTGAAAAAAATAAATAATGTATTCCAAATTCATATAAACAAAATGAGTTTCACAATGAATAAATTTAATTTGTAAAATACGTTCTCTTAAGATATACAATGATAGAAAAGAATTGGAGAATTGTCAACGGAAAAACAGAAATGAAAAGGATCCCTTGAAAAATGGCACTTTTGGATATAAAGCAAAATATTTTGAAATAAGAATATAATTTTAGTAACATTATCCTTACTTTCCTTTAATCCCTGATTAAATATTGTCCATCGTATACACAAATATTGTTCACACAAAATAAAAGTTTCACTAAATCCACAGAAATTATAAAGTCTACAACAACGGTTTTTAAGAGACAAAGAGAAAATCGTTCATCTAGATCTGAATTATCATGTGATCTATCATCTAGGTCACTGAATTAAAACATACAAGAGATCCAATTTAACACACATTTACTTCAATATTGAGGATATCACTCCTAGAATACGTATTATTTTCTGATTTACAAGAGCAAAAGAACATACATTGATACAAGCTTCTACCATGTCTACACTATGTTCTATATTCTGTTGTGGTAATTATGAATCATGTGAAATGTTCTAAGATCTAAAGAACAATAAAGTCCTTTCCGAAGGAGTGAACTAAGAAATGAAAATATTTCCTGCACTACTTCAAACAAGATAAATGAAGGCACATAGGCTAAAGAAGACTAAGTAATGTTAAGGACAAGTTTGGACAAATTCCACTGCCAAGATCATTATACATAAGTGTAATTTCCTAAACTGGCATGATCTCAAGTACAAATAAAAGGTATGCCCTTATACTTAAACCAATAAGCCCAGTGTGTGTTCGAACCACACATTCAATTCCATTGAAAAAACAATGTGTCATTGTTAGAGTCAGACCAGAGAGCACAATAATAATTTCAATATTTAGTTGTCAACAGTGAAACATTGTACATGTACAAAGGGATCTCTATGAAACAAATATTCTTCCTATACTAACATTTTCTCTACTTCTAATAAACAGAGTGAAAATGTGTGTTTAACACAGCAGCGGCTCCAGAAAAAGAATTTCAGGGTGGGGTCATTCCAAAATAGCTTTCAATTCCCTAATACCTTTCAGGGGTGTACCGAGTAATTTATTTCAGGGGGGGGCATAACACGCACAGTATTCACATATACATAAATGTATATAACTGTCTGTATATATAATATATTATATGTGTGTATATTGTACATATGTATTGTATATGAATAGGCATATAAATAATTAGAATAATACAAAATGTACAATTTTCTTTTAATTTTTGTGTTTTTTGTGGGGGATGGATTCCCCATATCCCCTCCCTCTAAGTATGCCCCTGAAAACTTAAATCACATTAAAAATAGAGAAACCCACTTTGAATTGAGTATCCCTTTAATGTTAATGATGCATTCTAAGTAAAGAATTTAAATATACTTCAATTAATAGTGCTAAAAGAAAAAAAGGTACAATCTACTGTAATTTGTTATTTGTAAAATTTCTGCCTCATTCTGAACAGTTAGACGAAATAGAAAATAATTCAAAGGAAGATATTTTGAAAGTCATTTTCAATAAAACCTAACTTAGATACATTTACATAGAGTAGAAATAAACACAGAATGTTATTTGGAGAGGTCTCTTGAATATAGCACCCGTAATTAAAATAATCAAATCAAATACATATTAAAATAATTGAGATTAGAAAGTTTTAGAGTATGTCTTAATGAAAAGGAAAATTTAACATCAGAACCTTTGGAGGAAAATAGTGCCCTTTCCTGGGGGGGGGGGTCCATGGCCCCCTTCCTGGAGCTGCCATTGGTTTCACATAGATACGCTCTAATAGAAGTGATGATTAAAAGGAATACACTTATTATGAAGAAAACAAATGACTAGTAAATCTTCACAATAATTAGTGGAAGTTATCAATAAAATAATATAAATAATAAAAGAAAATTTATTTTTTTATTACTTTATTTTCTTAAAGGTAACTAAGAAAATATAAATGATTAGGTAATAAATAATGTGCATAACATAACATTATATAATACAGTTTGAAATTATTTGTACTCATTAATATTCTTGTTATATTATAATCTCTTTCAATAACAATTTTCTACGATATTGAGCTTCTTCTGGATCAGTTCAATAACATTCTTGACTGTAACAGCATTTAAAACTCAGAAACCTAACTAGACTATTTAATTTCTTAATTTACAATCATTTCACCCTCATTACACACATAAAAATTTGTTGTAGTATGTACTCAAAATCATTTGATAAGCTCACAATGTAAGGTAAATTAATTTGATCAATATAAAAAAAAATTTCTGGGAGAATAATAAAATTATTTTAATAACACAAAAGTATGAGTTCATACTCAGAGATTGAACTCAGTATGAGTTCATACTCAGAGAGTTCATACTCAGAGATTTCTTGTGTTATCATCTCTGAATCACTGAGTGTTAACCATCATTCTGGGTGGAAATATTGACTTTAGTTTTGTATAATGAGGGATGTATATATTTAACTAGTATTAACTAGAGTTTTCCATATGATTATAAGATAATATACAAAATATTTCACAATAAGAGGTTCATTTGCACACACTCTTGAAAGGTGGGAACTATATATGTACTAAAGAACAATCAATCGATTTAGAAAGCAAGACTGCATACAACTACTTCTTAAATTGACAGTTTATACACAAAATACAGGAGAATAAATATGTGTAATAAGGAGGAAGTAATTTCCAATTCAGCCACAAAAATTCTGATGGGTGGTCTCCATACAGCAAATCTTCAATTCGATGGGAAAAAGTGTTAATTCCCCGATTAAATTCACATACTACAACTTTTATTCTGAAATTCTCCCATATATAAAATGCCCTGCATGAACATCCTTTCAATGAAGATATCTAGAATTCTATTCATCTATTACAGCGACCACATAAGACAGTCTTCATAATTTGACTCGACACTTGATGTTTTTAATTAAATATTATTATAATTGATTTAAAAATCAAATAATCAATTCAATCTTCATTGAATCATAAGATTATAATGATTGGGAGTTTTTCGGACTCCCTGCATTTCCACTAGATGATAGGTAGGTGTAGTCCTGCCATAAAGACAAAAGACGTTCTCGTGCGCAGACCTTCACGGAGAAAACACTCGCAGACTGCGCAGAAGCGCCGCGAGGGCTCCGGCCAACGCGTCGGCGGTGCGCAGAAGTGCATCACCACTCCCGGGGGTGATGGGGGCCGTGGCGGCGACGGACACCGACCGGAAGGCTGCCGCAGCGTCGCGCGCCTTCATCACCAAGTTGCGAGTCTGCAACGGCGCCGTGGCGTGAGCAGCCGCGTCGCCCGCACTGTCCGCCATGCGGGCCACCAGCGCGACGCAAGCCGCCAATGCTGCGGCTTCTTCGGTGGCAGCGCAGTCGGTGGCGGCTCGCACGAACTGCTTGGAGGCGGTGACCAGTTGGCGCGCTTCCGAAGTGAGACGCTCTTTTGCCGCCTGAAAAGGACAAACACAAAGTCACTTTTTAACATCATAAACTAATACAGTTCAAATTAAAAAATTCTTAAAATACATTCTACTGTTTTCTCTTATATATCTGACCAACAAAACCAGTGAAATACCCAAGATGGAAAAATACAAAGTCATAAAAAAAATGTCCAACTCACAATCGCAAAATGTACTTAGTATAAGTATTTGAAAATAAAGAAATCTCATGTTAATTTAATGCAATTTTCATTATGTATTTTTAAATAATATAAATGGTATCCCTGTATTAAAACCATTACATTATGAATTATTAATCCATTTCAAGGTATGTAACGGTAATATATATAGTTGGGTACAATTGTAGTAGTTGATCATAAATCTTGTTATTCTTTCGAGCCCTGACGAAGAAAATATATTTTTTTCAAACCGTTGGCATGTAAAATTGTGATTTAATTATATAATAGACGACCTTACCTAAAAAACACCTGTATACAATCAACCTGTATATAATCTATTAAAAAGCATCAAAAACCTTCTTCAGTATTATCTCCAACTATGTTTTGTTTCCGGGAGCTGAAGTCTTCACGTTTACCTCCGTCCAATATGCAAATATCTCTTTTACGTTTTAGTATAATTTGAGTCAGTGGCGGATCCAAGGGCATGTGCCCCTCCCAAAAACGATAGAAAAGGAAGTTTTTTACTTCAAAAAAACTCAATACATCCAAATGACACCAACAAGATGGACTAGTAAAATATGAGTAAAAAGACGACTTCATAGGACAAACATATGACTCAATTTTCTTTTATAGATTTCCGCTGCTACGTGGGAACATGAGACTGTGATATTTCACTGATTCCAGTATACTCGCACTCCAACAAGATTCCGAGCCACTTACCCAATACAATATTACCTCGATAAAATTTATATTAGAAAGAAAATCGAAAAAGTCTTAATCATAAATAAATGAAAATAAATAATTTGTAATTGGAATAACTATACGAATAAGTATAATAAATTAGCTATTGAAATGTTTTATTGGTGTTCTTATAAAATGTGTAATAATAACATTGAACGATTTATTATTTCTGGTCAGAAAAAATTTTCTTTGTGGACCCCTCCCAAAATCTAATTCTGGGTCCGCCCCTGATTTGAGTGGAACGTGTGTGTGAGCATGATCTATGGAGGGGGAGACTAATGGGGCTGTAGCCCCCCTCCCCATTGGACCTGAACTCTTATCAGATAAGGTTGATATTTAAAATTGAAATTGATAAATGGCAAACTTTGTAAAAGTGTCACCAGATTAATAATTGTTATTAGTTATAATTGTTATTGTTATTAATAATACCATATTCATAAAATTAATAATGCCAAATTAATAAAATTATTAATAACGTATTATTAACTTTAATAAATAAATGTTATTAATACAACCAGATTGTTATTTGTCAATTATTTATTTGATGCATTTTATTTAAAAGTAATATTTATGAAATTTGTGTTGTACCACCATAATTTTTAACAAAAATGCTCCCCGGTTAGCCCTTCCCCTCGAGTACGGTCTAGATCCGCCACCGCGAGTGAGTGAGACTGACCTGGAACGCGGTTTCGTCCATGGCGACTCCGCCTCCCGCCGCGTGCGCGCGCGAACACGTCTCCGCCGCTGCGTCCATCCGCTTCAGCAGCTCCGCCAACGCGGCGTCCGCCCTCGCCAGCAGCGCGTCGCGCCCCACCGCCGCCTCCGGCGCCACGTGGCCGTTGCGACCCGCCGCCGCAGCCGCAGCCGCCATCGCAGCCACGGCAGCCACCGCCCCCGCAGACGCCGTCGCCCGCTTCAACACGTCCTAGGAAAGCACCTGTTGCAACGGCGCCGCTTCTCCGAGCCAATCATTGGTTCCCTTTCGGAAATGGCCAACACGGAGGCTTGGTACAGAAATGAGCTTTAGAGCGAGGTCCAGCAATATAAGGAAAACAACAGCATTCTAGAGGCAAAAACGTGGAGACAAAGAGAAGTGTATGTTGAGAAGATTCCACTTACGAAAGCAGACAAAGAGAAGCAGATTCTGGTCCCAAGCATTGATGATATTGTTTTTACGAGAAACCGAAAGAAATTTCTTTTTTCAACAAGGAAGATGCAGAAAAATATGAAATTGTTTACCACTGATCCACTCAAATAAGTTATACCTCCAAGAAAGAAAAGATCCTAGAACACAGGGATAAAATACACACATTACCAATTCTTTTTAAACACTGTTGTTTCTCTTTCAATGTTTGAAATGAAGCTCTATTTAATACAAATGGGAAATGCAGAACCATTCAAAGCATTATTCCAAGTACAATCACTTTGTATAATAATAAAATTAAAAGAGAGAGAAACAAAATATAAGACAAAAGGACGAGGTCCACTCTGGTGTTGCACAGAACAATTGTAAATAGCTGTAGATGAGAAATGGAATAACATCACTTACTTCAGAGAAAAGAAAATAGGTAAAGAAATAGAGCAAATACGCTTTCCCTTCTACTTCATTGGCTGTTTCTTACATTTCATGAAATTTCTTATCAAAAATAAGTTTAGAAGAAGTAGGAATCCCTGCAAAATAGATTGCGAAAAGTGGAAACATAACAGGAAACATGTTAGTTGGAAGTACAATAGTGAAAGAGAAGAGAAGACCTTCCCAGGTTCCGATGTAATCGCGTGAACAGAGCACGTGAAACGAGGCTAGAGAGTAACTTTGTATGTGAGGTGACCTACCTGCGAAGGGGCGGGCGGCAGCGGGGGCTTCTTGGGGGTGGAGGCGTGGGGGTCGGCGCGCGGGGGCAGCACGGGGGGCGGAGCGGCAGCGCCGAGCGAGAGACTGCGCTGGTGCTGCGCGACCGTCCCCACGTCGCCGCCCCCGTTCACGCCTCCGCCTCCGCCTCCACCGCGACGCAGAGTCGCGAAGTGCTGGTCGCCCTTCGGAGGACGTGCTGGGGGGCGGGAGTCGACACCACCGGAGCGGGGCGGAGGCTGGATCACGGGCGCCCCGTCGATCTGAAACAGAAAGAGCGAAAATAAAATAAATACAGTAGAACGATTGAGATAGTACTAGCTCTCCAAGTTAGTCAAATCACTGAGAAATCACTCACATACAAACANGGTGGTGTCTCTTATACACATCTAGATGTGTATAAGAGACAGTATATATATATATAGTGGCGTAACTATCCCTTTCGGGGCCCCGTATAATGGTCACATCGGGGGTCCCCAGCTAAAAAGTTTTTGAAAAGATTTTTCTTAAGAATTTAGGAATTTTTACAAATAAATTAATGTGCGGCCGCTTTACTTCACAATTGAAGCTACTTTACTGTCAAATATTTTATTAATTGTACAGTTTGAATGGAGCATTTTACAATGAGGGCAGGTCGAAAAAAAAAGAGTTATAAAAGTTGAACAATTAAAATTTTGAAAAATTAATATCGACTAAGTTGCTCGTACTCTAAATGACTTAAACTGTATTATATAGTAACTGATATAAATTTTTTAAATAAGTAGAAGGAAGGATTAGTTTAATTGTAGTACCTCAGGGCCCCGTTGAAAATTATAAACACTGTTTGAGAAACAACTGTTCGTTGAAAGTTTTGTCTATATTAGGTTAAAACTCATGTCGTCGGAATACTGTTTATGTCAAATTCATAAATGACACAACGTATTTTTTAAACATTATTTGAAATGACACTAAAGGACACCTCTAACAAATGTCTTAAGAGAGGTATTTAAAAATCGTGAAAATAACGTTTTTATTTTAAAAAANAGTGTGTATATATATATATATATATAATATAAAAGAGAAATATATTTATTTTTATTTTCATTCTAATTATTTTTTAATATAAAATAATGAATTACAATAAAGAAAAAAAACATAATTTAATATGTATCAACCAGCTAATAGTACAATATTACCAATATTTAGGAACTACCTTGATTAATTTGAAATCGCAGACTTCAAATTCGTATTCTACAGGATTGGCGACGCCTATTTTTACTGAGACAACGATGAAAGCCGAGATGAACAAGTTTGCAGGTGACGCCATATTACTATCAACTTATTAAGGGTGTAAACAATTATAATGATAATTCACTTGTTACTACAATTCAAAGTCAAACAAAAGCAACATCCTAATCCTGGGATAACATTCAAATCAAACTTGAACCTGCCGAAGTGAACACGGCGCTAAGCGTAAATCGTGGCATAACCCCCGCCCTTGCCAATCTTGTAATACATTTCTATTTTGAAATACACGTAAGTATGTACTACAAGAATGGTGACTGAGCGCAAGGGTTTAGTGATCCATGTGTCACGACTTGGTAAAAATTAAATATATTTTTGAAATGTCCGGTCACATAATTAAAAGTGTTGTACAAATTATTACAGAAAATCCATATAATGTAATGTGCTAGTACTAATTGCTTTACTGAGGACTAACCTTCAATTTTTGGACATGTGTTGATATGAACTTTTTTTGTTTATTTTTCTGTCCAGATAAATACTCAGAAATTGACTCCTTACTTAATATTCACCCTGCATATTCTAACGCAAGCAATCTCCCTTATTCTTCTGCTCGGATGTTCTGTCGTACCTTATCGGGACTGTCCTTGTACTTCCCGCAGCACGAGAAGGCCCCTCCTTTGCGAGGGATGGTGGCGTACTCGATGACCGGTTTGGCGGACGCTGGGGGTGGGGGTGGAGGGATGGACCGCGGGATTCCCTCCACTGCAGAGAGAACCTTCGAAGTGCATCTGCCACCACCCTCTCTCTCATTCTGTAACTCAAGAAAGAAAGGTAGAACTTGAGAACCTCTGTACATAATGTCCGAGAACTACACGTGGGGCCCTTCGGTGGCTGGACTAGCGTGCTTGCTCGTCACCTAGACGTGTCCTATTCCCGGCGGGGCCAGAAAAGAAATGCAACTTTTCACTTCAATCCCAGTTCATATATAGCTGTCACAACTGAAAAGCGAACCCTTCTCTGTCTACCCGTCTCCTACTGCTCAAAGTATGAGTAACTCTTACTATTACTAACTACTCCTACTAAATCTTCCACGTGTGTCAAAATGTCGGTAAACCCAGCTAAATACCCCGCACCACTCTTCCTAGTACTACCACATGGGTATTAATCAAGTTTTTAAATATTTTTTTGTAATATTTGTAAAAGGGAAAAGTAGTGTGCTATTGAAGCTTATCCACATTGGGCAATAGGAGGTAGGAGGTGGGTGTTAGGGGCTATTGTTAGATGGTGGGCCGGATAGCTGGGTTTGCCAACAATTTGGCCCACGTGGAGGTGTTAGTAGGAGTGGTTAGAAATATTGAGAGTTCGTGATACTAGGAGTAGTAGGAGGTGGATAGAAGGGGGGTTCAGTTTCAAATTGTTACAGCTATTGTTCCAAATTGTCGCTGGCTCTCAGCTGCCTTCTCGAGTCTACTGAAAAGTAGAGCACAATAAGCATAAGTACTATAAGCATCTTATAGTGTTTTACTGAAAAGCTGGAACCTAGCGAGTACGTGCGACACAAGCAGTGGGCGTCGCTGGCGGTTCTCTTTTCTGTAAGGACTCGACCCACCACCAGTTGCTTTCCTCACCTGAGTTCCGTCGCCAGATTCAGCCGGCGGTGGAGGCGGAGGGATGATGAAGGCCATGATCTCTTCTGGCGTCAGTTCGACGGCGGCGGCCGTAGGTGGCGCTGGAGGAGGGACGGTGACGCGCGCCAAGAACGCCTCCAGCTCCAACCCCAATGGCTCCATAGGTCCATCTCGCAGCCCCCCTTCTCGCTCCAGCCCGCGTTCCAGCTCACGCGCCAAGATGCTGTCTGCATGCAGCACAATCACAAGACAACCAAGAAAATTAACTCTTGTTGAATAGTTGTACTTGGGTTGAAAGGGTGGACCAATAACCAGCCAATACCCAACACTATTAGACCTTTTTCTGGTGGGAGGGGGGACATTAAAACGTTATGAATGCTGAGAAGTGATGGAACATCTAGAACCTTGAAGGGAATGACCCTTTGCCTGTGTAACTTTGTGGCAGGATGTTGAATATTGTCTAGGCATCACCAGCATTTATTCATTAAATGCTTCTTTTGTATGACTCTTTAAATCCCAAAAATCATTCTCAATGACCCTGTTCTTTCAATGCATTAAACCTCGAATCACTAATGCAATAAAGAGCTTTATTAGTAGTAATATTTTCCTCTCATTGCTTAGGACACACATCTCAATGATTTCCATGGAACTCACCAAGCAGTGTGTCTTGGTGGTTGGTGTCAGGAGCATCAATGCCATAGGGCGAGAAGCCTTGCAACACACTCTCCAGAGGGCTGTGATCAGCAAAGGGAGTGGGAGGCATACTCAATGGGGGTGGCAATCCATAAATGCCATCCTGCAACAAACACAGTCACTTAGTAGTATGCAGTGGTGTACCTACATCTAATGAGTCCCGGGGCAGGAGTATTTTTGAAGACCTCATATACAAGTGTGTTTGCATACCTACTAGTATATTTCCAACATACTGGTGTATCAATAAGAAATGAAATTTGAGTTTTATTTACTAAAATGCTTAAATATTATTTAGTTTATGAATTTAAAATGATTCCGATAATATTTATGTTTAGATTTACAAGTTTAAATAATACTTGGTGACAAATTTGGAGGCTCCTCATATGATGAGACTCGGGGTGGACTGCCCTCTCAACTCACACCTAGGTATGTGAAAAAAAAAGTGAAAACAATCAGTTGATTGTTTAATCAGTTGATTGTTTAACCCTTAATTGCCTGATGATCCTTCTACATACCATCATTTTAATCAGTATTTGTTTATAACTGTTAACATATATTGTTTACCTAACTGAATGGTATATTAGTTAAACCTTTCTTCCATACTGTCAAGTAGTTTTGGTTAACTTTACTTCAATATTTTTTTTCTTTCTTTTTCACCTAAGTGTCATGTGTATAATGCCAATCAGGACAGTGTGTCTGTGTGTTATAATAATAATAATAATAATAAATTTATTGTCAAAAAACAGTACAGACTGCATATGACCTGAAGATAGTTGAATAAATATTCAAAATAAATTTTGAGTAGAATAAGTTGAAGTCAAAATGATAAAAAATTCATTGATTACCGTTCTTGTCTTGATTACCGTTAAAATTATATTTCACCAATTTTGTTGAGTTCTTAGTATTTGTTTAATGCAATACGATGGAAAACAGAAGAAAATATCCAAAAGTTCTCATTTCCACCACTGAAAAATTACGATATTATTGAGTAAATGTTTTGAAAATTTTGTGTGTGTTAATTTTGTAATTTTGAAAGAAAGGTACCTGTCTATTCAAATAATTCATCTTGAATTTACAGTTATTTTAATAGTTACGAATTAGAAACAATATTTCCAAATGATCTATAATTTGATAATAATATCTACTAGTGAAGTAACTGTTTCATGATTCATTAATATAAATTTCTTGGTATTAAAATCATAACATGTAATGAAATATTTTTATTTTTATTGTTAGGAGTGTGCTGAAATGTTAAATACACCTCTACCTTAGGGCCCTTGATTGGAATTGATGGGATGATCCCTTGCTTGCTTTCAGAGAGTAAATTAGATTATTGTCCTCCACGTAACTACGTTTAAAAAAATTAATTTATTTATTTAATTCTTGACCATAGTAATTTTAAATGAAAATATACTTTTTTGATGCCTCTATTATCACCAGAGGCATCTGCTGCAGAATTTTACTTAATGTAAATGTAGAATGGAAGAGTACGGTATTGATCTCGCAGATGACTGAAATGAGACGTTTTCCCACAACTAGAAATAAATAAACTTTATAGTCAAGAAAGCAGTTGCAACTTGCTTATGACCACATGGGGGATAATTAACTGAGTTACTTTGCGGAGACAAACAAGGGACCATCCCATCAATTCAGATCAAGGGGCCAAGGGTAATGGTGGATTTAATACTAATCAAACGTCGATTCCATTTCTTCAGTCTAAAAAAATCCATCATATCTGCAACCCTAAATGTCCTTAGTAATAAAGTATCATTACTCTTTAACTTTAGCATGAAAACTTAATAATTTAACAATTGTGTGCAATTGTGTGCTAAATGGAATTGAAAAGTGTAATCAACATAATGAAAAATAATAACATACAATGGTCTAAACAATTATTAGTAACTACAAAATGAATTTCAAAACTATTTTCATACTTGTTAAAGAAAATCACACATAGTTAAATACCATTCAGAAAATATACATTTTATGAAGACAAATAAATCTGGTGAAAAATAGACTTGTATGAAGGGTGACTTGTATGAGAGAGTATTGAAAACTATCTTAAGTCAAAATGACTGGCAAGTTCACAGGAATGAAATGTATGAATTCCTGAAGATGCAGAACAAAGATTTAATATGCATAAAAACAGGAGTAATAGACATTAAAAAAATTTAATCTTCAAGTCTTGAATTACAGGGTCTGATCTAAATGTGATATTCTTCACCTTTATATAATCCTGACTTTTAATGTCATGATGATCACATACCAGAGCTCAGCTTTTAAGGGAGTTAGTACCCAATCATAACTTCTAGTTTTGCTCTGTCTCTAAAATGCAGCACAAACTGAGCCAATTGAATATTGTCATTAATGCTGTAATCAACACAGAGTTGTCTTTCAAGTCAGGTAACTAATGGCGGTGATTAGAGGGGGTGAAGTGGGTTGATAGTCCCCTACTTTTTTGGAAAACAAAATCATTATAACCTCCTAAAACCAGGAATGATATAAACAATTTATCCAAGCTCTCTAGTCCTGACCCTTTAACTCAAATTCTGTTTTCTAATTAAACTCACAAAATGTCATGCACTTCCTTACTAACCAAAAGACACAACAATATAGCCAGCAGTGAAGACATGCTCTGGTGCGTGTAGAATATGAATATAAGAGGAAGTGTAGCCGATATTACAAGCTATTAATTTTTTAAATCTATTTCCACCTCTACTATTTATAAACTACTATAATATTTATAAACTATCTACTCTATAAACTACTATTTTTGTACATTTGATTATAAACTATTTAGTCTGAAAGGGGTTTTCATAAACCTCAAAGTATTTCACATTAACAAATGATGAAAAAGAGGGGTCATGCACTAACAAATTATTATTATTATTATTTCAAATTTGAACTATTTAATTAATTAAATTCAATTACTTATATTTAAAAGAAATCGAGAAGATATTTCAAAAACTGAATGAGGAATTGATCAATAATTTATTCATGATACCTCATTCCAATAGATTTATTTCATGTCTAAAAAGAAAACATACTTCAAAGGAAACTATAAACAAAACAACATTTGAAAGAATGACAGAGTACAGTACACTTCAGAACATTCCAAGAAGTGTAATGTTGACTTTTTATCCTTGAATACCCTTGACACATATTCTATACCATAACAATTCACACAAATTAATTTTAAGTATAACGTTTCAAAGTGATCATTTATGGCTTCCATGGAATTTAATTAATATTTCAAAATTCAGCCAAACAAAATATTATGAAACAATATTACATATAATAAAACATAATTGATAATGTTTGATGAGTCATATCAATTTATAATTGAAAAGTAGCTTATTATCTTCTAATTAGTAATACATATTTTTAATTGGTTTTTGGAAAGAAATTATAAATTAAATTTATTTATATTAAACCTTATGATTTATTGAAGCTTTATGCAAGAAGAAAAAGAAAATAAGAAGGGAGGTGAAATTTTCTTTCACTGGGAGGAATTCTTTTGTGCACCCCTCTCTACATATCATCAATAGTGGTTGTGATTGAGAAATCAAAGTGGAGGGACAAAAATAAAGTTGACAACATAAAGTATCAGAGGGTATTTTGGGGGGAGGGGGTATAAGGCATAAAATTTAATTTGCTGCTTCTACCCTCACCACCCTTCCACATGGCATATCCTATACTTTTTTGAACATGCCTCCATTTTTTGCTGTGGTGCTGTCCAAGTGGAAGTTTAAGTCATGAAAATGATATTTTATGTGTATTTCTGATAAGTTATTTCTTTTAATCATGAAAGGAAATATAATTAAATGGTAAGATATGGTTATTATAAATTGTTTCTTCTAACCTCAAGTTTCAAGTAGGTAAAATGAACTAAAAGTTTATCCCCCCCCCCAAATTTGGTGAGGGAAGACAACCTCCCCCTCGACCAAACCCATTCACCGCTACTGGTTACCAACATTTTAAACTTCTGTGTTTTATCTCATTATTTGAAACTGAAAAAAAAAAAAGAATTAATAAACTTAATAAACACAGGAATGAAAATGTTTTCTACCTCATCAGGTGTGATTGGAGGAGGTATCATGGTCAAATCAATGATATCCGGATCCAAGTACAGAGTTCCTTCAGCAAAATTATAAGGCAAAGTATTGTCTTCCTGTAATCTCTTCAAGAGATCCTAAAAAAAAATATAATAAAATAATTATATTTCATTATTCATACTTGATTTATTTATCTTTTCATTTTATTCCAAAGAATATTAAATATACACTTTCTCTTGAAATTTATCCTACCATGTAATCCCGATAATGTATTTCTTAATAATTCATTGACTGTTATTCATACCAAACAAATATTCTAATTTTATTTCTTGAATGAAGATTAAATGTGAATATGACTTAGACTTACCTGTATGTTATGATCATTATCCCTAAATCCCATCGGCAGGAGGTTATCCGGACTGTGCAAACCAAAGCTGGAACCACTAGGCTTCAGAGCCGAAGTGGTATTGTAATTTCCATGTTCCTTGTCTGGAAAAGGAAACAAGAAAGAAAAATAAAAAGTGTCTCAGTAGTATTAACCCTAGAGAGAATACATATAAAAAATATATGGAGTATATTATAGCCACACTATTGTTGACTGAGTAGATACAGTAAAGAGGTAAGAAAAATAATTAAAAAATTCCTTGGATCTGTAAACCTTTTATTTCTTGAGTCTCTCACATAACATTTATTTTAAAAAATGAAATAACTTTCTGATAGAAGGTACAAAAACTAATGCAAATCTTTGTCATTATCAGAAAGAACTTAGGAGATCTCAAGAAGAAAAGATGCTAAAATCTCATGAAAACATGTGGGGTATACGGGTATACTACCTTCCAAAGGAAAATAATGTGGGAGAGCATTTTATTGATCAAACTTGTATACCTTGGCGACCGACAGCCAGTCCATTAAAACGCAAGGACATTGACTACGCACCAGGGATTCGGGATGTTTCTCACGAATTCCATTGCGGATTAAAGGCGGTGCTTCTCCTTCTATGCGTTTGTAGCGTAAGTTCCGTTCGAACGCTTCTTTTTATAGTTTTGTTACGGTGCGTGAAATTCGAGGATATCGTTTAAATTGTTTCATTTTCAAGTATCGTGACCCTTTCCTTATCTTCTCCACTTTACAATCCTTAACGGTATCGAATTGTTTCTTTTTTTATGATTTGTGCCCCGACGATGTGAGATAATTAATCTGTTGAATGGGAAGGTATTTGGGTGCCGGATCATTTAACATCGAGTAAAGATGTAATGCCGCACTGAAACGTTGGAGAATCATGTAATATACAGCTTTCCGTGCCATAATTCACTCTCCATTACACTTTAAGAAGTTCGCCTTCAAAGTTAAAGGAAAGATAGAAGTCCGCTACCAAAATTCGTCATATTCTACGGAGAGCAGTCGAGGAGATGATCTCATACATTTATCTCCTTTGCCAAAGGCGTCTCTAGAGAACGTTATACGATAAATATCCATCAACGCAAGCGAAAACTACGTGTAAAGATATTCTTATCATGGAGTAGAGACACAAATACGGATCTTTTTTATCCCATCAGAAGAGAGCTGCAAAACCATTGCACATAATCTNGGGGGGGGGGTCGTGACGCAAACTACGTCATTGAAAATTCTGTAGGGGGTTTGAAAAATGGATGGTTTTTTTTTGAAGTTTAGAACATTTAACAGTTAAATAATACATACAGTTTTAAACATAACATATATTAAAATAAAAATCATGACGATGTTGTATTAATTTTTAAACTTTACGGACATGATAAACAATTTCAATTCATTTTCGAAACATGAATAAATCGTAAAAAGCCATGCCGAGCAGAAATCTAGACCGCTGTATAAGCAGACACGAGCGTGGGATACATCTAGCGGGCGCGGAGCGATTTTTCACTCGATGCTTGCAGCGGAGATCTCCGCTCATTTCTGCGCGACCTTGTCACCTGCTGAGGGTATATTGAGAGAAGCGAGGAAGGTGATTTCTTTCACAGTGCTTTCCTTGAATATCATTTCCTTCAATTTCTACGGACGGATTGCTAATTATATCAATGTTCATATTAATTATTGCAACACTGAGTTATAATATCACTGAGTATTTGTTCTAGTGCTTCCTCACTTCTTTATAAAAAAACTTTTTTCTCCTTTTTAGTGGAGTTCGTATATCTGAAGCTGGCTAATTTTCGTGTTTTTCTATTTTTGACTTCTTCGTGTATTCTTCTGTTTGTATTTTAGTCTTTTGAGATTTTCGTTACGTAATTATCAAAAATTTTGGCGTGGTTTTAATAAAAAAGAGAGAGATGCGCATTTTCACATCTACATTTTAAAGCTTTACATTTCAATTATTTGTAACATTTGTTCCTCAATTTGAGTTCTATGTCGTACTATTTTTGTGAATCTTTGGTCATATTGTGAATTTGCATTGTCTTGTGTTTTTGATTGTCCATGTATTTGAAACGAACTAAACACGACTTCCTAAAAATCTAATAGAAACTTCTCGAGCAAGTTTCAAAATATTGGGTAATTTTGTGTGTACCTGCCTCTCTATCTTGCAATGGTAAGATTACACAACGGACGACCGATATGCAAAACAGCGCTGCACGGATGGTTCATTGCTTTCCCTTCAGAGTATTAGTTTATTGTGCGCAATCAAGGTCGGAGTTCATCTTTTATAATAATAATAATAATAATATTTTATTGAACCACATAGATCATAACATTGATGTATAGCGAGTCATAGTACTAACAACAATAACAATAATATTTACATATAAGAATAACATTATAATAATTTTGATACATTTAACCATATTCATTTAACTTAGGCTAAGTAGAAATTAACATAAAATACAATTATTTTCTACTATTACAGAATATTAATATTTATTTAGGCTAGGGTTATTAGATATCTGTGGTAGGAATTCTATTATTTTACTTTTATTTTATT
>NNCF01127484.1:590205-610808 GCA_002313205.1 Laupala kohalensis | reverse complement strand
TCACTTTCCATATAATGACCCCCGTTCGGCGTACTCTGCGCATTCGCCAAAAATATTCCTCAATACTCAGGTACGTAATTTTGTCGGTTTGCTCACTCTTTATTTGTTTTCTTTTATTCATTTTTCATTGTTCTTTCCTTTCTTTATTTCAACAACCAAAACTACACTTCTTTTGATACTGTTTCACCCAATTATTATATACTTTCATATTATGTTTCTATTTTTATTTTTATTATTGTCATTTTATGTACATTTATATTTTTCAGTGTATGTTACTGACGATGGTTGCTATGCAGCCGAAAAAGCTTTATACCAATAAAACAATGAGCAACATAGAAACGCCATTTAATTTATCATGCTTTGATAATGTTGCTAAAGCTCCACAATTACCAAGTATACGTAGGTACGTGTGAAACCGGTAATTAAGTCCACACTGAATAGTGTGCCGTTTGGTTCACTTATCTCCTGTACGAGGATGCGTCTCAGGTCTTCCGGGGTTTACGTCTGGGTGGAAATGATGCACAATTGTGGAAGGCGAACGGGTGGTGTGTTGGTTAACACCCCTGCGATCAAAGAAGGAGTTCCGGGTTCGATTCGCGGTTCGTCGCTATTTTTACCTGACCGAAAGTTATCAGATAACATGTAGAGATACGAAATTAAGAAACATGAAAAAAAGAAGAGATGAACTGTAAAAAGAGAAACAAAAATATATACTGAATATGTCGCGGAATGTTTTGGAATGGGAACGCGGTAAGAAAAAAAAAAGAATAATGTAGAGGCATGCAATAGAACAGTATCACTCACCAGCGTTCGATCTGTGCGACGGACTGTTGGTAGGGGTGCTCATGGAATCCGTATCACTTTCCGAAGGCTCCACGTCACCCAAGTCGATGGTCTGCACCACAGCACTCACTTCTTCCGGGATCAGCTTTTGCCCCTGCGGAACAAAACACCACGGCATTAAAGCTATGTACAAGTAAGGGGACGACTATGTTGGAGCAACGATCAGCGACAAGAGAAAAGAGAAGAGTGGCGCGTCGCTAACCTTCTCGTGATGACGAATGAGGGCGATTATGTCGGCACTGTGATCAGCGCTGTGACCAACGATAAAAGCAACGAAAACTCTTTCGTACGTTTTCTTCGCTCTTATCGAAGCTAGGATCGCCATTGTTGTTGCGGCTTTCGAGATTGTATTACACCGTTCTGCGATGGATTTTTTGCAATTGACAAAAGTTGCGTCCACCGAAGAGTCGCGTTGAGGGGCAAAAAGGATAAAAAACACAACAACCGATGTAACTTTGGAAATGAATTCAAAAGTACATTTTATGTGGTTATGTTGAACGATCAGCTGAACGCAAGGGTATTTTGGTTCTTAAGGCGAGGACATTACCATTAGGCCACTGCGACTTGGTGGTAATGTCGTCGCCTTCAGAACCAAAGTACGCTTGTTCGATTATCTGTGTACCTTCCTCGTTTCCAGAGAGTAGCTTCGTTCATTATCCCCCGCGTGGTCATTCGCAGTTTGCAACTGCACTTTTGACCATAAAGTTTGTTTATTATTTACCTGCGTGAGTAGCAAGAGCGAATCCGAATGCTTGAGTTCCCCAGGAGCGTCTGCTTCTGCCGAGGACACGTGGGACCCTTCACTATCACTCTCCTCGCGCACGTGCCCTTGCCCCAGCCCTTGGCCACCATGGTGTGGGTGGCGATGGTGCTGCAGCTGTTGGTGTTGGGTGAGGTACTGCTCAGAGGAGCTCACCACTTCCTGCATTTCGGCCACTCGTCGCAGCACCTGCGCAACCACACACCCATCGTATTATGTTGATGTGGAAGTGGAAGAGCAGTGGAGCGTCATTGTGTGGTAGCTCAGAGTTAGCATGCTTGCATGCTACTGAGTCACTCTGGGTTCATTTCCCGGCGGGACCAGAAAGAATTTGTAACTTTTCACTTCAATGTCCCAGTTCATATAGTTGTTACTACTGAAAAGCGAATCTTCCTTCTTCTATCCACCTCCTACTACTCATAGTATCACTAACTCTTACTAATCTAACCACTCCTACTAATCTACCGCCCACCCCGTACATCCTATCGCTCCATGTAGATAATATTCAATAGCCACTTAATCCAATGTTCCCGTTATAAATCTATTTTCGTTCAAAAAGAGCCAACAATTTCTTCAGGTTATCACGAATAAACAAGAAAATGAGACGTCACTGCAACTCATTATTATACTGCATCTACATACATAAACAAACATGAAAATAAATGATTCATAGATAAATAAACATATGTACATACTGAATCAAAGTACAGTAGACTCGGGGGGCAAGAGGGGAATCTAGACTAGAGGGGAATCAAACCGGCTGGCTCCCTCTGCCTCCCCGTTCTGACCGCCACGACATATTGTTGTATTTGTAAACGGGAAGTGTACCGTTCTATTAAAGCTTATGTACATGGAGCGATAGGAGTTAGGAATTGGGTGGTAGGGCTATTGTTAGTTGGTTGGCCGGTTAGCTGGGTTTACCAACAACTTGGCCCATGTGGAGGGGTTAGTAGAAGTAGTTAGTAATAGTTAGAGTTATTGATACTAGGAGGAGCTGGATAGAGGAAGGAAGGTTTGCTTTTCAGTAGTCACAGCTATATGATCCGGGATATTAAAGTGAAAAGCTACAAATTTTCTGGCCCCATCGAGAATCGCACCCGGGATGACTTGGTGATGAGCGACAACACCACCTCCTGCGCCACCTACAAGTTGTAATATTGCACTGAAATTTTAACAGGAAATACTGAACCCAGTGAAAGATTCGTAATGAGAGTAGGAATGAGTAAGTCGAGGAACCAATGCCTGTTTTGCGAGGATTGCCGAATTTTCGTGGGCCGATTGGGATATATCGCCAGCTAAGCCCGTCTGTCCTGTGCAGCAAGGCCACAGATAAGGTTCTGATGACATTTTAAGAGCGCTTTGTCGACAAAGCTAAGTATCAATTGGAAGAAGTTTGCCATTTCTTCATGAGACTCGAGGCTAGGGTCATTTCAGAGACCCCCTAATCATGTCACATTAACGTGTTTTCATGCTGAGTTTACGACAACGTTTAAATAATTGAGATTATAGTCTCACTTAATTAGAAGTACAACTATTAGTTACATTACTCTAATAGAAAAATTAGACAACGTTAAAGTTCAAATTTACGTCTTTATATTATAGTAGTGACCTATTTGGAGGCCTCTTACGTGGTTATGTTCCGGGCTCCCGCACCTAGGTACAATAGTCAATAGGACTAAATTACTATCACTTGACTCAATACGTCCATTTTGATCCTAGGTCTTATAAAGACTTAATCATAGTAATGGGACATTTCGTTCACCCCCAGGAACGAACCGTTCTTCATTAATTCCTACATTTTATCAAACGAAGAGCATCAACATGGCCGTCGTAGTCAGAACCGGCCTTGCACCGCTGCATACATATGAAAACGCCGAGCACTCATGTTAATCGTTTCACCTTATTATTAATCTTTCGTCGCACCGTATAAGATATTCATGAAAAATGGTGATATATATGTAAAATAGAGAACTCGAATTCATGTTACGTACAGAACCCAAATTGGTCACTGGACGAAAAAAACGGCGAAAACTAGTTTTGGCAGATGCGTTTTAGCCAGAAATAGTTTTGAAAACGCTCAATACTAGTTTTGGTCCTTTACGTACTGCCAGAACTGGCGTTTTGAAGGACAGAACTAGCTATGAGCACATTCACAATAATGAAGTTTAGTGTACTTGAAGCGGATAAAATTTCTAGAGTATTTACAGTGGTTAATATATTATTTTCATGCATGAGACATTTATAAAAGTGACTCATGTCCCCTGTATGGTGTTTCTAACACTCGAATTGATGGAAAATTTACAATTCTATAATAGATGTCCACGATTTTAAAACTAACATTTTTATGAACTGAGGCGGAGTATTAATAAAACACAATAATATAAGTTTATAAATAAGTAATCGGAAATGACCGCTATTAGTGTTGAGACCATAATTATCGGAGTTGCTGAAACTTGTACTAACATTGCCAATGACACTCAAGCCCACGATCAACCCTTACATATCCTACGGTAGGGGATACTATTTTAAAATTATAGAAAAGAGATAGAAGTGGGCAATTCTCAATTTTCGATATCGCGGAGTTTAATAATGATATTTTGATATAGTGAAAGTCAAAATTCAGCTTCACCGATTAGAAAGACACTCCTAGCATCCCCTGGGTATGGGGTGAAAAGAGGATGAAATTTAGAAATAAGCGAAAACGACCGGTATTGGTGTTGAATACATTACTTTCGGGGTCACTGAAATGAATAGTGACATCCCCGATTCTGCATGGTCCATGGTCATGCCCCGTTCACCCCGTCAACCCTAGATGAGATATATAANTCCCCTGGGTATGGGGTGAAAAGAGGATGAAATTTAGAAATAAGCGAAAACGACCGGTATTGGTGTTGAATACATTACTTTCGGGGTCACTGAAATGAATAGTGACATCCCCGATTCTGCATGGTCCATGGTCATGCCCCGTTCACCCCGTCAACCCTAGATGAGATATATAAATTAGTGATAATGACAAATTCACAGAAGGGCGGGACGTAAAAATGATGTGAAATGACCTGAATTGGAGTCAAATCCATCGTTTCCTGGGTAGCAGAGATGAATTCATCATCATTACATCAAAGGGGTGGGTGGGAATAGTGTAATACGTAAAAATTATTATCTTAAATGATCGATGGAAGTGTTGATTTTATAGTATTTGGAGTCTGAGACGAATTATTTTAATTAAGAGAGTGGAGAACAGCGTGACACGTCAAAACATTCGAAAATGTCCAATATTAGTTATGATACCGTAGTTTTCGAAACCGCTGTGATGAGTGACATTCTCGCGGACGTTTGAGATCACGAACAACCCCTATACAACCGTTCCACCCTTTGGGAAATTATCAAAATTTAAATTGTACATAAGGCGCAACATCCTTTCTTCAATTGTAGAACTTGATACCATAGTCTTTTGATGCAACTTCTTTATGAAATATTAGTTTTTATAGAGCTTTGCACTTGGCAGATTTCACCTATGTTGTGTAATACTTACGAATCTAGATACAACTGGCTGATAATATACACAATTTGCTGATTTTCGCAACTTTTTTTTTTCATTTTTGGCGCCGGCGCAACTAGGTGCTACGTCCCTCACCAGGTGGTGATAGACGGTATTACGTCCCTCACCAGGTGGTGATAGAGGGGCCGTGAACCCTCAAGCCCTTCCCCCGCTCGCCAAGTGCCTCATTCCAATATTCAATCCACAATCCACTATATACTAGTTTCTTACTTTGCACTTGGATTTGTCGACCTCATTCCAGTTTTAACAGAAAATGACAACGTCGCACTGCTGGCTGTCAGCGGTAGACTCTCTCTCGGATATTATATGACCTAACGGGGCGACTCGCAGTTCCAAACATTCAGATTATAGAAAGTCGAGCTGGCGGTTTTTGCTTGAAGCATCGACTGAACGCTTCGCAAAGGATGGCTCCCACTCGCGACAGTGCAAATTGTTTGATGCGTCGCCGACAACACCCCCTCTTCAACCCCGGAAGCTGTTATATTTGGTGTTGAAAGAAATATTGCCCTGCGAAGGGAGATCGGGAGTTTGCAGCGATGTAAGGCAGTAAAAACCCCAAGAACAAAGTTAGAACGGTTTTACAATAGTTTGGACCTTGAAGAACGGATTCACGCTGCTCTAGGCGGAAACATACGCAAAATGAATGCTCACTGAAACTAAACAAACAATAAAAAGAAACAAAATGTTTACCCTCAAGGATCCACTCTCCAGAAGTGTTGACAAACTGTGATGAAAAATCTTTAAATATCACGAAGTAGAACATGAGAACAGCGTACGATTTCTTCGAAGAAAAACAACGAATATGGCAACTGTACAACGGTCACGACAAAAATTCCTTAGATTGCTGGGATTTATCTCGCAAGACGACTGTGTACAAGAGATAAATTATCTCAAATGATAATTATCCATTATCGTGGTAAATATGTATTGCACAAGGAGTAATCACGAAGAGGATTTGTCGAGTGAATGCTTTTCCTGAATTATTTAACTTTCTTAGATCTACAACTTTAGTTTCTATTGTCTCATTTAACCGAATTAGTTTATCGCGCGATTTTGCATAGAAAGAGGTCAGTTATGTGATTCATTCTCCCTGTATTACGTAAGTATTTTCTTTCTTTCTTTTTTTTATACAACGTTTTGTAACATGAACAGGGGGGAGCTTCGTAGGTACCCCGGCCCTTCCCAAAAAAAAAAATTATGAGCTAAAATGAATTTGCAATAATAGTTACTTTAGGATATATTAATTAATTACATGAATTCCCTGAAATTTAAAATATTTTATGAGCAAATTACTTAAAAGTTCTCTTCAATAAAGTTTTGGAGTCTAGGCTCCCTCCAAAATAAATTTCTGGCCATGCGCCTGAAGATGAATAAAAATAGCCACGAGATCGCCAGACTCTGATCCATTAAATTTTTAAAGCTATCCCGTAGTCTGCACGCTGGAACGCAAAGAGAGAATGCTGTATGTACCTCTTCGTTCCGCGCTTCATTCAGTCCACCGCCTCCGCCGCCGCCGCCACTGCTCTCCAGAATCTCCATGGAAACGACGCTGTGCAGGTCGAAGGCCTTCCGCGCAGCCGCGAAGTCCGCCAGCGCATGCGCCATTACTACACGTCGACCCTCCTCGTAGTGCGCCGCGCTACCGTTGAGCGCAGCACTGCCGTTTAGTGCGGGCCTGCGCATCACAGATGGCGTGCAAGTCGTTTTGGCAAGGTAAGACAAGGCAACGCTACGTTTTATCACTAGTTGCTATTTCATGACTACTTTTTAACATAAACAATTATAAAGTTACAACAAATATAAATAACTATTATTTTTATAAGAAATGACAGGGACACACAAAATTTAAATACCATGTTACAATGTCATTAATGACACCATATGGATCCAAAAACTTAAAAATGTCCTCTTGTTCTGGCGGAGAAGTATTTATTTTCTTAAATATATTTTAATTGTTAGTTTAACGATCATTTTACTCTAAACACCCAAAATCTCAATTCAAATTTTTGATCAACGATTAAAGAATTAAATAGGAAAGTCTTAATAAATTATTCATGCCTATTAAATTATTATTAGATATTATTTATATGCGACTTTTAATTAATTTAGATTTTATAATGCATTTGTATTACTTACATGTTGTTCATGTTGTTGTCTACACCGTATGCTGGTCTAGTGGGGTGTGTGCCATCTACAACAATGGGCTTCGTCTGGGAAGGTATATGGCCATTAGAATTCGCCTAGAAAAGAAAAAAAAAGATTTATCATTGACTCAGCAAAGGAATGAATTGAATAGGAGAACGGAAAATTGGATACGTCTATTTAAAATGTGCACGGATTCTCCACATGATGCATATGTGGCTTTTAGACATTCGACACTTAAAAAAGGTTAATTTATTTAATATTTATATTGGTGAAAAAAATACACTGCGTGGTTTCGTACCCGTCCATTCCAATCAAATATACAACAACGAGAGCTTGACGACAATAAAAAATGGAATTATTAAATAAAATTAACTTTAATACTAAAATATTATAATAAAATAGCACATGGAGCTTCGAGAAAATAGTTCATACGCTAAAGTTGCGTGAATAAAATTCGATCAGTATAACGAAATTATACAAAACAAACAAACAAACAAACAAACTATTTGCTAACTTAAGCTTTGTAAATTTTGAAACTACTTCAAACCACTGTACGGTATAGCGTTTGTGAAACATGAAAAATAAAATGAATTTCATGCTTTGGTTCAACACGAAAAATAAAAGTATTATAAAAGATAAAAATGGAGGCCGTGCGGTTCTTAGGATGGGGCGAAATGAATAATCACCTACACGAAGGTACATAGAGAAACACTTACGTGAACAGGATGATATGGCGGAGGCATGGTGAAGACGGCGTAATGTTTATTATTGTCCCTGGCAGTATAACTCCATTTTGCAGGTACTACTTCATGTTGGGAATGGTAAGGAGGAGCTACAAACAGAACATGTGAAATCTCTACCAGAACGATATCTCTTTATTTTTAAGACAAACCCCCATAAATAATAATTTATTNTTGGGAATGGTAAGGAGGAGCTACAAACAGAACATGTGAAATCTCTACCAGAACGATATCTCTTTATTTTTAAGACAAACCCCCATAAATAATAATTTATTTACAATAAATTATTTAAAAACACAATAAATACAATAGTAAAATAAATGTTATCTAGGCAACACTGTTTGAACCACGATATTAAATGAAGATATTTTTGGCAAAATGGCGTCTATGGTAGACTTAGTGTGAGAAATATCCGTCGGCAGCGCTACTCACCTGTGTCCTCGCACCACGCAGGGTCTTTATCCTTATGCACGGACAGGGGCTTCCCCGTGAGGACTTGGAAGTATCCTTGAAGGACCAGCACAAGTTCTTCCGCGTCCCTATCCTCAAGACTAAGCACCAATTCCTGCAGAGGAAGCACAAAAGTCGACATCGCTGCAGAGGTGAAATCCAATCCTCGTGATTCAGTAAAATCTCTCTAATCCAGAATTCTATAATACGGTATCTTCGGCAATTGTTGTTTATTGAAAAAGAAATGCTGTTTTAATTAATTTTAATGTCACGTCCATGACGTTTGTTCAGGTGTCGGATTAAGGAGGTTCCACTGTACTAACAATTCTCACAGATTGAGAAGCAATTTATTGAACAACGATGTTCGTTATATTTTAGTAAAGTTGTAGATACATTTTCAGGTTTTATCCGCTGACGGTGTGGTATATTTCGTAAGCTATATTTCACGAAGAATTAAGATATCATTTTTGTTAATGCATGTAAACATAGTTAATTAAAATATTTAAAAACGAATTTCTCGACTTTTTGATTGAAAATATTTAGTTCATTGTCCTGACTGAGCAATTCATATACATCGGAAGAAAAAACAACAACAAAAACATGAACTTGAAGTTTTGACAAGATATTGCTTTTTTTTCGTTGAGACTCAAACAGTGCTGATTTTAAAAGAGTGATTTAAGACAAAATTAGTTTTTATACTATTTTCTATATCACACAAATAAAATAAGATACCATAGCGGTTCTTGCACATAAACACACTATTTGTGTGTATTCTAAAATGTAATGAACGGTTAGTCCAATCGTAACAACAAAATCTGCCGTGGAAAGCCAAAGAGGTCGGTTAGTAGTACAGTTTCAATTTCCCAATAAATATTATTTTCCACATGGTTTCGGATGATAATTCCTCTTAGACTTCATCACGGCATTGTTATAGTACTCGAGATACTGATTTAATTCCTTCTTTTATGAATATTGTTTTTGATCTTTTTTATTTATAATAGTTTATTTCTATCTGTACGCAACCTTGGCGCGGTTGTGTACATTATCTCTCTAGCCCCATCCTCTCCCGGGTTTTCCTCTGGGTTTCCTCAGGGTACTGGCGGAATTTTCAAATGCGAGAATGTCACTAATAACTTTTGTTATAATAGATCTCGAACTTTACTGAACACAATATCTACGATTCACTTTGGAATAATTAATGAATACAGTACGTATTTATTAAATAATTTCTTTTATGAATAATAAATCTGCCACTGCTCTGGGGTCTCGATCGGAATTGATGGGGAGGTCCCTTGCTTCTTTCCGTAGAGTAACGTAGTTATTATCACGTGGTCATAAGCACTTTGCCACTGCTTTTTTGATTATTAATTTTATTTATTTATTCATCAATAAAGATCATTTCGCAGTGTGATGTGGAGGATGACACATCGTTCACAAACAACAGGAAGAGGATAGAGCCTCCTATTGAACCTTGAGGGACTCCGTAAGTAATTTCTGAGAGGCAATGTTGGTATTAGGAATGACGTACCTTCTCGTCGTGGACCGGAATGTGTATCCTGACGCAGCGAGACAACTCATCTTCCCTCGTGACAGTGACTAGACTCATTTCCTCGATGTCTGTTAGAGGGACAGGCTGCGAAACAGAAAGAAACGAATATTCACAACCGTCGATCAAATACATAGACGATACTAAAGCAGAGCGACTGTTATCGGGTACGAACACAAAAGAAATAAGAGAAAGAACACAGTGCTAAAACAGGAATATAGTTTATTAATCTTCAAATTATTTTATCACTACCTAGTGAATTAACATAAATAATACAAAAAATTCAATTTCCTGTCTCATGGAGTGTAGAAAAATGTACTGTATTAAGAGCTATTATACATAACCCAGACAAATTTGTGTTGAAGACTCCAGTTTAATCCACAATTTCATTTTTATTAGTCGAGGAAGCCAACAAAATAATACGGACAAAAGACAAAACAGACAAAAGGGGATTGACAAAAATCTCCATTAATTTAATGGAAAGAAATCCAAAATTAAAAAGAAAAATATTATTCTATGATGAACTAACCGAATGAAATATCATGAAACAATGTTCAACTTACAAATTTGTTGAATCAAGTATAATTTAATATAATATGATAGATTATGGCACACAAAAACGAGAATATGTTATTATCAATTTCTGTCATTTTTTTAGTAAAATTGAAATACGGGACACAGCACGTCATTGAATTGTAAATTAAACACATTGATAAAAAAAATTTACATTACACCACCTTGATCTAAAATAGTTGTCTCGCATATATCTGCGTGCGGTTTATTGAACATCGTAATACAATACATTTTATTCAGGTACGTTCAATTACTATTTATACTATCAATGCAAATCAATAGTCATTACTAAGGTTTCGCTCGTAACTTACGGTGAGGATCTGCACAACACAACCAAAAATATATTTAAAAACAACAACATAAGTTGGTCATTAGAGGGAATTTCTAGCTAATACTTACCACAGTATTTCTAAGACCAGTTATTTGACTAATACCAAATTTTGGACTGACCAGTATAACTCTTTCCATATTAGAATCCTAAAAAACAAACAAGTGGTTAGTACGAATAATATTTTACAGTAACAAAGATTATGTTCACTCAGAGACAACTTACCCGAATATTCGTAGAAAAACATTTTGCACCATAACTCGGTAACTCACTTATAATATTAAGGTAGTATAACTTTGCTTGAAGGCTAGTTAAACTTTTCTGACCAGTAGGAGAAAGATTGTGGTTGAGTTTTAAGAAATGTCCGATTAATTTTCGTAACTCCTTTCTCTTCATCGTACCCATGAGGGAGACAGGCACAAACCTCTCCAATCCAAACTCTCTCCTGCGAACAGAAAACCAAAATTACCGACTCAAGTCAAATTGTCAACGATTTACGAAACTTGGAAGTATTCACAAACAAAGCTCTAATTCAATAAATACTTATGATTTTTACTGTCGGTCAAGGGCAATTATTTTATAAATTTAAAACTTCAAAATAAATTTAGATTGTCGTTTGACTCTTTCTTCGACGAGAATCGCATTATCTTCAGTCACGTGATGCGGCTAACGTTTCGGGTGGAAAAGTACATTCCGCAATTTTTGTTGAACAGTCCACTCCGTTATTCTTTTAAATGCCCCGTAAAGTATGAAAATATTTAAGTCATTGTGTTAATATTTGCATTCGCTTTACTTTAATAGTTTTTTTACGCTATGTGAGATCAATCATTGTGTAAGGATAAAGAAAATAATAACCTCCCGCAGGTTTCTCAATACAAGCTCTATCTAATTTAAAGTGAAATAGTGCAAAAATTTTCTGCTTAAGGGTGTAATAAGNGTGCAAAAATTTTTTGCTTAAGGGTGTAATAAGTTTTCAGCATTGGATGGAGAATGGTTCAATATATCGTTTGAAACACTTTTTAGAGGTAGTTAAGCCTCGTCGTTAATACCTTAATGAGGTGATATAATACCTTAATGAGGTAACTATTCAATTAAGTGTTTCATTTCAAACATCCTAAAGCACTACTTCGTATACTCGAGATATTTTGAAGAAGTCGAAATCAAAGATTACAGAATTCAACAAAGTTAGTGCAAGCAACTGTAAGGTGTGAGTTAATTAAAATAGTACTCCAAATGCGAGAAGAACAAGAAAATATATTTCTATTGTTGTAAAACTATTTTTAGATTTATGCTTTGGTGTATAATATTGTTTAAAAGATAAAAATGATAGTTACGTACTTGATATATTACTCAGAAAAAAGTTCCAAATTCTCGTGGATTTAGAAAAAGAGTGCAAGACAATAATGAAAGTTTAATGTAATATTGTAACAACAAAACTAGTGTAATACCTAATATTTAGAACTTGCCTTAAGCAGCATAAATCATATTCAAAATAGGAAAAATCACTTAACCGCGTTCTTGGTTTTTGATGAATTATCATATAAGATGTTTTATATCTTTTTTAAATAGCTGGTTTAATATGATCCTCCGTAGGCAAAGTTAGTTATGACGTTGTGAAATTTGACGTAATCTATAATAAAATAGGTAAACTGTACAACCTTCATAATTACCCGCGTATGAAATAGCTAAATGTTTTACTGTTTAATATATAAAACTGGAATAAATAAATAAATTTATTGCCTGCGTATGATCAAGTGGAGGACAATAAATTAATTTACTTTCCGGAACCAAGCAAGGGACCATCCCATCAATACCCATCAACGAGGCGGATTGAACATTTCAGAACAAATATCAATGGAATACCAACAAATTTGTATATAATAAAACAAGAAAGTTAATTCAAAAGAACGTATTATTACCAAACTATGGATTATTCGGAAAATATTGTTTATAAATCGGAACAATTAGAACAACTCTAAATTCGAGATTAATTATTTCAATAGACCGCCACCTCTATCATCGAATTTTTTTAATTATAGACTCCTCACTTGGAACTGCTGTAGATGCCACAAAAATTCGCAGAAAAATCTAATTAACACCATTAAGTTTGTTTTGTTCTTTGCTTATTCTTAAGTAAAAAAATGGTACTAAGAATGAGTAATACAGATTTAATAGCAGAAATGTTTCAAAAAACGCGAAATTTTTACCGTTTTTCCCGATATGTCGACCTTACTATTTTTTATAAACTAAACTAAAAGTGTCAAAAATAATTCTTATTCAGCAAATATTAACTATTTTGTTTGTGACAACATTTCATCACTTCGAGCTCCTACATGCAACATATAATGATAGAAATCTCTTAGATTACGGTGAACCTCACCGCCAGGTAACAGATTAATCATGTTACGTCGAATGAAAATGGGAGACGGGACCGGGTCCCGTCTCCCATTTTCATTCGACGTAACATGATTAACATATAATGAGTTATTAACCTTGTGATATTATATATTGTGATCACATGATCAATGAAATTAAACGTTTAAAACTTAGTATGAAATCACAAAAGTGATAAACAGAACTGAGTTTTCATTTAACGATCAGCGGCGCTGAGGCGGTTTATTTTATAAAAAAATATTAAAGTCGACGTATCGGAAAAAACGGTAAAAATTTCGCGTTTATTGAAACATTTCTGTTAAGCAGTGTTATTCATTCTTAGAACAATTCTTTACTTGAGTATAAGCAGAAGAACAAGACAAATTTAATGGTATTAATTAGATTTTTTCTATGATTTTTTTGTGGCATCTACAGCAGTTCAAAGTGAGGGGTCTATAACAAAAAATCCGATAATAGGCAACAGCCTCGAGAGCCTGTTTGTTAAATCTGCCTCTACCCGAACAAAAACCGGAGAAAAAACTCAGACAGGGACGGGTCGGGTTTAAAAGTTTACAAGTCAAATACTTACTCTATGGCTTTAACTGTGACCTTTCCGGTCATGTTGTTTTGTATGGCATGTTGATGAATGTGCAAAGCAGCTAGGCGCAGAGCAATGTCGTACTTCAGTTCCGGTGCATACCTCTCCTGGACCACATCATTGCAACACTAGAAACAACAATAAAATAATGATTCAGTGAAACCTCAATATTCCGGCAAGCTCTAATCAGGAACGTTCTATGACCCGGTTTCTTCGACAATGACCGTGGTGTGTCACTCTCATTTTAAAATTACAGACGAAATTATTGTGACTGAATTGCCCCAATCGTCCTTTGAATTTTTCTGATACCGAGCTCAAAAATATAATTAAATATTCTATGAGGTTGACTTCTCTTATTACGACATAAGTTACGAAAAATTTATGTTTCGTTTTGTTTTAGAAAACCAATGACGCATTATAAACAATCAAGTTATCTTATCTATGGATTCAGTAACGTACTCATTTTCTTACATTAAATATCTGAAAAAAGTTCCTGCCGTGATATGAGACCACGTTAGATCAGCAGCATACCCACAATTAATGAGGCTCGGCGCGGGAGTTTTTTATTTATTTTCTTATTTTTTAGGTCCTCTATTTAAGTCACACACAGAAGTGTTCGCATACTGTGTTTGAAATAGGAGTTGTACATCATAAAGGGTCTCTATCAGAATTAATTATTACAGAAGGTTTTTTCGGTCAAAAATCTTTAATTAATAATTCTGATAGAGACACTGTGTTTTCCCCTTCGATTATTGAAAACGCTATCCACACCTAACGATCATTCATATGATGTATTTAATAAGGAGCTCAGCTATAAGTGATTTCATTGCTGTAATAAAATTAAGGTATAGTGTTCAAATTAATGACTCATTTTGTTCAAAAATCATTTGGAGAGGTCACTTCGAGGATGATGACCGGGGAGGACAACCCCACCGTCCCCGCATAGGTATGCCACTGAGTTATATTCCATTTTTTCCCAAAATATCTCTATTATGTGAGTTTTATCATAATTTTCGAGAACAAATCCAGAAATACACCTACATACTATGATTGGTCGCTTATTTGTACAGGTTTAGACAAATGGCTTATAATAGGCAAATAGCTTAAACAAAATCTTATTTTCTTCGATTAACTTTGGCCTCGGATCTTCTACACCGCCTTGTCTTTAACCTGGCCATTACAAGGCTAAAATTTCTTATCTATTCTGTATCTTATTTTAATCCATTATCGTGTCTCTTTGCTATTGGTTTTGCGAATATTTCGGTCCCTACCGCGAGGAAGTGGATACTCATCCACTATCCCGCGTAATCTCTCTTTTTAATTCGTTGCTTTATCATGCCTTATTTTGTTACGTCATCTCTAAAAACCTGATATTTCTCTTTAGTGTCTATTCTTGTGTACCAGTAACTCCTCGCTTCTTCATTTCTCTTACGTATTCTGATCGTTCCTCGTCATACTATATCTGATATTCACGTGTTTCTTCTTTTTCGACACATATACAGTCTATTTCTTCCCTTATTTCTCTCTATACTAGGAAACTATTGAAACTTCCATGTCCTATCATGTACTGAATTACATATGGATTAAGCTTGAACCATTTTCTATTTATGTAGGCAAATTGAAAATTTTGGAATAAATTCGTTAGTTATTCGTCCTTTTTAATGTTTTTCCCATTGAATTTGCCACACCTACATTTTTTGCTTTGCAATATATTCCTTTCCATTGCTTTGTTTTCTTTTCTATTTCTGGCCCTGCTATGGTTATTTTTCCTGTTTGTTCTATTTCCCATCCAAATTGTAATTTAGCAATGTATAAATCCAATGGCATTATTCTATATATAAATATATAACTTCTAACGCTTCTCGTGATAATGTGCGATATGCGCCTCCTATTGCTAGGAGGCACTTTCTTTGTACTGAATTAATTTTCCGTACTGCTGCTTTATATAACATTATTTTATCTTCTTGCCCTATATTACCCTACCATGGCTTCGTGAAGTGTTGTTTTCTAATTTTTATTTCGACAAAGTACTTTGATCACTCACCTGCATGTAGAGATACTCGAAGGCAACGAGATCCTTCTGCGCCAAGTCACAAGCATCTTTCGGGACGAACGCGACCCGGAACAAGCAGCGGAGGTTGTGCGAACCAGGCCGCGCTGCTATCTAAACACAATATTCCAAGAGCATATTTCACTCACTAAATCGGCTTGTGAGTGAAATATAAGCACTTGAAGTATGGTGAATTGTATAACAGTGAAAAGACTACAACCTGACCAATTAAATTAAAATATATAAATGTAAAAACATTCTTTTTTAACATTCTTTTGAAATCTACAGAAATTCTTCAATAACTTAAGATATTTTCTCTGAATTATTCACACGTATTTTAACTCACAACTTCCGAGTACCTACTTGTGGAGGAGTGCTTGCATGGTCAACGGCCAGGTGAAAATTGCGACGGACCGGGACTCGAACCCGGGACACTAAGGTGTGCAGTGGATAGTACACCTGCGGCCAGAGTAGAAAGTCCCGGGTTCGAGTCCCGGTTCGTCGCAATTTTCACCTGCCCGTTGACGATGAAATTCATTCGATATGAATACTTAAAAAAACTACATACACTCATTAGATGCGAATACTTTTAATAATAAATATAATAAGGACTTTTGTTGACACGGTTATTATTTCAACAGTCATCAGTACATGTTTCAAATTAAGAAAGCTTAATGTCATTGTTACAAATACAAAATGATTATTTTCTACACTTGAACAATTTTTTATGAATATTCAAGTTTTATATTTTTTTCAAGTTAAAAATTTCAAATAAAAATTCTCATTTATTTGTGCAATAATGAAGAAAGTGAAGATATTGAAAAAAAACTTGCGGTGCAAACGTACATGAATACACCCACAAAAATTTATTGTAGTAAGGTACAGTAGTTTACACGAAAATTAATGTACTAAAAATATTTAATTTAAAAATAATGCATGAATTTCTTCGAACATTTCGATAGTTAATATATGAAAATATAGGACATTATCTTAAACTAGAAGAGCAGTGTTTCTAGACGACCAATGAGAAACATTCACGAAGGCGAGTGTCATCGGAAGTTGAAGACATGGATGGATTTTGCGACTAAATGCTAACTATTGCCAAGATTAACGAACTGAATGCCATGTATCAATAATAATAAATTTATTGTCAAAAAACAGTACAAACTGCGTATGACCACGTGGAGGACAATAAACTAATTTACTCTCCGGAAGCAAGCAAGGGAATCCATGAAAATGTTATTATTTACATTATTATTGAAACACTTGACGATAAATCTTTTGATGAAACGTATCATTAAGATTAAATGCATTTCAAATCTCCCTAGAGAGGTTATATTTCTATACATATTTAACTTCTGTATCTTTCTCTGATGTCTTCGGAGGAATTGGAAACAAAATACAGATCAGACGGCCTTAGTTTTCGTTCAGTTAAGATCGTGTTGGGTATATCCCCAAAACTATATTTTTTAAATATTTAAAATCAATTTTTAAAATAATTATGTTGATTTAATTTTATTAATTATTTTATATATTAATTTTTTCGGAATTTCTTCTCATTATATGATATTTTTGTTCTACAAATGCGTGTACAGCACGTACTAAAGCAGAACTTATCTCTCCATAGTTTATTTTTATTGTTCAAAGAATTAAAAAAATATTTCAAATTTTTGTCTAAAATACACAAAATTCAAACATGAAATATATCAATTAAGAGTTAATATACTGCCTATTATAATGGTTCTCAGTTGTTTCGATTTGAAACCTTGCAAGTTTTAATGAAAGTCATTTTAATTTCAATCTCTTTGGACATTATCTATTGTCTTTACCTGTTTGTATCTTCACAACAGATGTACTTCGTTTGCAACGTTTCGGACGTTCTATGTCAACGTCCGTCTTCAGGCGTCCGGCAGCACCGGTATTCGAACCACGGTACTTTGGTTCTTAAGGTGGGGACGTTACCACTGAGTCGCAGTGGCCCAGTGGTTAGGTCCTCACCTTAGGAACAAAAGTACCCTGGTTCGGATACTGGAGCTGCCGGAAGCTGACAAGCTGTTGTGAAGATATAAACAGGTAAGACGATGGATAATGTCCAAAGAGATTGTGATAAAAATGATAATATAACATCCAGAATTTCATATAGAGAATAATTTAATGAATGTTACTGACCCTGGCCAAGTGCTCGGAGGGGTCCAGCAGCGTGAGTTTGTTGCGTCGTAGACTCTTGACGTGCTCCACGACGAGGGAGAAGTGTTCGGCCGCGTTGAGACACAGCTTCTGTTGCAAGGACTCCACCACATCCCGCACCAGCGTCCCGGCGTCGTATTTGAACGACTTGGTCTGCCCGTTCTCCAAGAACACCTTCAGCACGTTGGGCATGCATGGCACGCCGCCCTCGCCCAGCGAGAACGTCGACGGCTGAGGAACGCCAAGCGAAACGACTACTGCAATATGCTTATCAGCTGTTATGTTATCACGTTTTTAAATCCAATAACGAATAAACCCTTCGAGTTGTCTACGATGTCTTCGAAGGGTAATACGAATTTTAAAATAAAAATTTGAATGTAACATTAAATAAAAGTATTTCACGAATAGTCGCCACTTTATTGTAATTGTGTATCAAAGCTGATGGCCTTATTAAGAAATTAATATTATTTTTGGCTACAAAACGGAATAAAAACATATTTGAAGTTACATAAAAATTATAAGTACAAAATTGAAATAAATTAACGATTAAAAACCTAGAGGCAGATAGAAAAAAAAGGATTATGGTGAGTATCGATCACCGAGAAGAATTGTATTCGTTTTAAAAAGGGAGAAATTAAATTGTATGACGGATAAGGCTGAGGTAGTAAACACGTATACGAGTACTCCACTTACAAGTTAATCACGCTCAAGAGTGGCAGATTTATGGGGGAGTCTATTCAGTCTTAAGCCCCTCCCCCGCACCAAAATATTCTTATATATTTAAAAAAAAAAAATTTGATATGTAAGGCTATTATTTGCATAGGGTAGTTAATATATTCTTACAGAATTGTATATTACCTCAAAATAACAATTTTGTTCCAAAGTTTTAATATCCCCAGACGTCACTAAGACCCCTCCCCCAAGTGAAATCACGGATTCGCAACTGCGCTTAAGGTATTATAATAAATAACCTCCCAATTGCGATAAGGTGCTCTGAGAAATTGTGAGAAAGGAAGATAAAATGTTTAATCGATCAAAAAGTCTGAATCTTTTGGAAAATGATGTAAATAAATCAAACATGAAAATAGAACTACAATAAAACACGCTATTTTGTTACATAGCGAATATATACTTCCAAATATATCCCTGTGGAAAAAACAAAAAAACAAACAACAAAGGAAGTGAAAGGAAGAGAGATTCGTTCAGTGAGTCACTCACTGGGAAGAGTGGAGACCCGTTCACCACGACGCCCTCTGCGAAGCGCACGCGTGATGGGTTGGAGCGGAGCTTGGCCTTCTTCGCAGCGCTCAGCAAAGCACTCTTCCTCGCCGACTGCGTGAGCATGCGCAAACACACAACGAATGAACATCACTCGGCGCTAGGGCAGGGCGAGACCATAGAGTTAAATACAAATAGAGGCAACCGTCTCTGCTGCAGATTCTCCTCGATAACATGAGACAGAAGATACTGAGAGATGTCGCCCTCTCGCTCGCACATCCGCTAGGAGGGGATAAGGTGTTACTGTGCAACGACTTGTGAGCAGAAGTCAGCAGTCAGTGAAGGGAATCGAGTTCTCCCACCTAAGGCGATGTGCGAGAGAGACAGAGGCATCTATCATCGATTTCCCCTTCGGACAACCGGTAGGTAAGGCTGTTGGGTCTGTGTGTCTATGGGCAAGACAGGTTAAATGTTTGTTCACGCTTATCATCCAAGTTACAGAACTAATCTTGTTAAAATCTGGCAGGAAAGTAGCTTGTAACACAGAGAACTACAAGGGATATATTACTTTATAATCAATTCGACATAACTCTGATTTATTCACTAAGATGGCGATTTAAAAAATATAAATATAGAATATTCCAAGATCACCTTGTATAAAAAATCAAACAAAGTATGTTCATAATGTACACTACTGATAACATAAAAGGGCCCATTTATTTTTCTAAGTCCCACGCTCTGACCAGTTTTGGATCTGTTAGGTTTGCAACGCCTCTCTCCTTTTGCTTCCCCTTCGACAGGGGAAGTTTCGTTCGACCAATCGTAGGTCAATTTGAAACGGTGCCCATATTTGGAAGACTAATAGTACCGCTAATCGTAACGAGATAAAATGTTTCATTACACCGCTATTAAAGAAATATTTTTTATTTTTTTATTATACACATTTTGGACTTCTATAACAAAAATATTCTGTATATTCTTGACTTCAATAAACTTTACCATTCTCTATATTTAAACATCTCGAGATTCTTTGTCTCGCAAAGTCTTCATGGGCAATGTAAACGATATTAGAGTTTCTGTAAAAACGTTAGCGTAACACTGTGATAAAATATAGTTTTTAACAGAATTTGAATATAATTGCAAGATATCGTATGGAATTGGTATAATTCGAATCACAAATTACTTATAAATATTCCTATAATTTCTTATATTTATACAGTGAAGTAAAGAAAT
>NNCF01127484.1:540912-589471 GCA_002313205.1 Laupala kohalensis | reverse complement strand
GGCAATTCAAGAAGAAGAAAAATTTCATTCATTGTCAAACCGACTAAAACACACAGACTTGAATGTCTGTTGAAAAATTCGAACAAATAAATAGCCACTCAAGTCTGCGTGTTTTAGTCGGTTTGACAATGAATGAAAATATTTTTTTCTTGAATTGCCTCTTGCAACACCGCGGGATTTAAGATTTAATAGATTTATAAATAATATAATTAATTGAGTTGAGAGTGATATTACAATTAAAATTATTTTATTTGTTACCAGAACTTTGTAATATTTGTAATAATAAAGTGAAATTATACTTTGAAATTAAATTGACGTCATCCTCAGAATTATTTTAATAATTCTGCATAATATCATTATTTAGTATAGACTTGAGTGGCTATTTATTTGTTCGAATTTTTCAACAGACATTTTACTTCCTCCAGCAAAAGTGTAATTGGAAATACTTTGAAATTAAATTGCAACTTTGCTTTTGCGACAATTATCACGAATATTATATACACGAATAATATTATATACACGAATAATATTATATACACGAATAATATTATATACACGAATAATATTATATACACGAATACAAGAAATACGGTATTGTTCATGATTAATTGCATCTTCCAGTAAGTTACGTGTTCTTTCGAAAGAACTATGACCTAGGTTTATCTAAAAATAAATTGAGTTACATGTGTTGGGAGAAAGTAGTAAGAGAAAACTAAAGGAATTAGGGATCAATATGATCCATCTTGCTACAGAGTAGTAGTATTCTATATAATTATAATAATAATTACCCATTATATGGGTAGTTTGTTCTTCCACCTCACCAATAAATGTACATACATGTATAGATGAAAAACAGAAATTGGAGGACTGTATATATTAGTATTTTCGGAGGTAACAATTTAGGGATCATCTTTATGCAATTTCCTTAAACATTCGAGGACAATCTAGAAATACCTCTATTTGTGTGACCTCTAACGCAAATATTATAAGGAATTAAATACATACATAATTATTCATCTGCCCCTGCGTTCCTCTACTTACGTTATCGAGAGGTGGTTGGCACACTGTCAGAAGAACTCTTTCGGCGCAAGCGCGAACCAACTGGATCACCTGGTCTCTGGGCGCTCGTGCAACATCCTCCCCGTCAATGCGAAGGATTTGGTCTCCCGGCTGCAACTTGTCTACACTAGGTCCTCCTTCAGTCACGAACCTAGGGGCAACACACTATGACATAGTCGCTGGCCCAAAGAATATATTATTAACAATAACAAACTATAATCTCCGTTTCACACGGGAGCGTAACATGAGCAAACTAGTGGTGCATAACCATAGCGCATAGTTTCTCATATACGTTTCTCCGTCTGCAGTGAGAAAAAATTATATAGTGAAAGGGTCATTTCTGGCAGAGGTTCTCGTTATTTTAGTCGTCTTCAAGTGCTCTATTCATGCTCAAAGTCGCTAGATGAATTTAATACTGTCTTTTATTTGAAATTTGAAACTGAAATACATATGCAGAATATTATTTCAAAACATAGCGACATATTAGTCTCATAAATATCGTAAAATTGTAATTATGTAAATTTATTTTCGTTGTAGACAGAAATTGATGTATTTTCGTATCTGCAGTGCGTTTGCAGTCCTCCTACGTATTTTATCATTATCTCATATTTCATTTAAGTTTACGAAAAGTTTATTCTACGTCTGCTTGGTCCATTTACACTGCTAAATATTATTCAAGCTTCTTGAAACAGTCAACTAAGTGGAGCAGACAGAAATTATTTTACTGCATCTATACCAAACTTTCAACTGAAACAGCGCTAACGCAGATGTAATTCAAACAAATAGTATTTTACGCACAGAAAATTAGAGCAAAATCGTTGGAGCCGTTTTTGAGGAACATTCAAATGAGTACTTTGACATTCATGTGAGATACCCTTTGTTTTAAAGTAAAAATAAAATTAGAGCAAGTACATCGATAACAAGTAAAATCTATCGTAAATACGAAATGCGAATTAAATTGATTCATCCATTTTCTCAGAACTGCTGCGCACAGACGGACGGACGTTGTGCCAAAAACCACTTTTTCAAAATTAGAGATCACCAAAACGGATATTTTCGTCGAAATCTCGCTTTCGAATTTTTTCACGATTACAAAACTTTCTATATACTACTTATATGACAAAATAATAAAATATAATAAATAAATAAACTTTATTGTCAAAAAAGCAGTTACAAACTGCACATGACAACGAAGAGGACAATACACTAATTTACTCTCCGGAAGTTGGCAAGGGACCATCCCATCAATTAAGTCCTAAGGCTGTAATCCCAACCTTATTCATCTTTACTCTTTTAAAAAATAATACCCCTAACATTTTTACCACAACATTGCTCATCCCCAAGTAGGTTTAACAAGTTGTACCTCATAATAGTACTTGATGTACATCAAGGTGGTCGTTAAAAATCGAAAGTTTACCCTAGGTTGAGTTATGTAACACAAACTGTACACAAACACGAACAGATTTATGTCAAATTGGGAATGACGAGCCAGGTTTGACAAATACGTTTGGTTACGTATGGGTGCATTCAAATTGTTCCAGAACGCTAACAAATAGCTGCGCAAAATTTTGTATACCATGTCACTTTGGATAATATGTCACTTAAGGGGATCAAAGTTAAATCACACTTACCAAAGGAAATCATATTTTTGAGACATTTGAACGTAACATTCTCATTTTCCCACGTTCCTTTAGTTTATAGCGTCAGTGAACACGAATTCTATGTTCAATGATAGTTTCTTATATTAATGATCTTAATGAAAATTGTTTGTTAAAAACTGACGTTTCTCGATGAAAATAAGAACATGGCTTGCGACGACTAAACGACAGGATACCGGCAGTGCGTTACGTGACCCTTAGAATTACGCCTACACGTATCCCAGGTCCGGAACTGCAGTGCTTGAAAAATACCTCGGATGCTGCATCCCCTTCGGGTCGAACCTACCCGAGGCGGGTGATGCATGAACGATGTGAAAGGTATGCATATATTATTTCCGTGTACCCTACACGTGGATAATATATGTGATAAATTTCGGTCAGGTAAAAATGGCGACGAGCAGAAAATCGAACCCGGGTCTCCTGTTTTAATCGCAGGGGTGTTAACCGCTACAACACCGGTTCGTCTTGCAACAGCTGTACACCATTTCCACCCAGACGTGAAAGGTAGATGCCATTGAGATTGTAGAGTCGAGATCCCCGAGAAAAACCTAACGCAAACTCTTTATCCCTGAAGACTAATTATACTTGGATCAACCGGGATTTTAACTCCCGGCCACTAACAGATGATAGACGAAGGCACTAACCAATACACCAAGTCACCCAATATCACATCATTAAAGGAAAACTAAAAATTAAACTCTACTACAATTAATGTTCATTATATAATCAAAATAAATAAATAATTAAAGACTTACGAACTTTAACGGACGATTCAATATGTTTTGTGATATGAAAGTTCACAACGTGTTTCGACTTTATGTTGTAGTCGTCGTCAGGCAAACAAATAATAACAAGAAACAACAGAACAATTGAACAAGATATTAAAGTAAATATATACACAAAATATACTTCCAAAAAATAGAAACTACACAAACATGACACAGAAAAGCTATCTGGTATTGTAAATTCAATCTCCCGTGTGTATTTTTAGAAATATAATTTACGATATGCAACGCTTGTAATAATTAACTTCTTCGTCCAATATTAATGTGTTATTCTCATCCATCAAGTAATCATTATCAATACAATGTGAGGTTACTACCCTTTGTTCAACTGATTATAAATTTACTTTGTACTCCCGGATTCTAATTTTTAACCTTCTCTTTATTTGATCTAGATATGTAGCCTTGAAGCAAATATTACATCATATATCACATTCTCGTTGATCCATTATCCGGATGAACATGGTTCTATAACAGAGTGAACGTAAAAAAATTCCAGCACATACCTGACGATGACAGGTTTCTCGGATCCAGCTACGAAGCCGAAGCCCAGCTCCGGATGTCTGAGCAGCGTGACGTCACGCGGCTGCGGAGGCTCCTCCGTCCAATCCTTGCGAGGATCCTCATACGTCGTCGTCTTGTTGAGGTGGCTGCGGAAACGCAACGTCAGTGGCGGGGAAGAATGAAGGATGCAGAGACGATAGGTGTCATGTGCAAGAACCACTTGGCAAGTGCTTGTGTTGAGTTTATCGTAGACTGTTAATGGAAAAAAAAAATCATTTCGAGCAAGCCTCTGGGTATCAAACCGGCCGTGACTACCCGGCATGTTGGTTTGTCACTGCACTTTCACGCGCTCTCTATCGCGAATTTAAGACGAGATTTGGAGCACGGAAGTAGAGGTCGCTTCTGCGTTATCTACAGTACTCGCTGCAGAAGAGGGAGGAGCCTTTAGACCACGTGAAAGAAGCAATTTAGAAAGTGAAATGTAGCAATCCAACGCCAGAATTGCGAGATTTCCGACTCTTTACTACCGCAGCACATACGTGAGCTATTCACTCGGGTGTTCAGAATCTTTGTATGTTTACGTTCAGATGTTACCTATTCCGGCAGTAAATGATATGCCCACTGTGACGGCCAGAGGGCTTAATTCCTATCCTTTGGCCGCAAGGAGGCTGCTTCAACTTAGCTTTTTCACCGGTCATAGCAGCCTTTGTCTGGGTGCCACGTTATGCAGTCAGCAATGATTGGAGCTAAGCTAACCCCTCCCCCGCAGCACACATGTGACAACGACGCGCTCCAGTGATTACATCTTGTTTCTATTCTAGCGTCGCAAGGACAATAATGCACGGATTACGCTCTCTAGGAGAGACAGAAGAGTTGGTTTCGGTGATCGCCGCGATTAAATCATTTTTGATATTTCTTTATTGTGTTACTTCACCGATATAGCGATTCATATTTTTGTAGGTTATCTACAACATTTCATTAACATAAACAGTGGTCGCAACACAGGCAAGAATTTGGCAAACTGTTCATCCACAGAAACTTTCCAGAGCAAAAATTATAATATGTTTCTTTTTTTCTAAAAAAAGGACTATCTTTCACCACACATGCACTATCTGCAGGGAACTTGCCAAGCGGGTAAGTTACTGAATGTTCACTACCCAGTCCGTTTTTCATCACACCTATCGTAACTGTTAGGTACACATTGAAATATTTAAATGCTAAATTATTTAGTCAAGACAGCACATAAGCATATTTCTAGAGAAAATGGTTTAACAAATCATAAACATTTTTTACAAAAATACTTACTGCATTACAAACGAAGAAACTACGAAATATAATACGAACGATAATGAGTTAAAACAATAAACATAACAAGGAGTATAAGCTACGAATAAAGATGGGTATATTATCAAGGAGCAACAGAATCTTGCAAACCGTGCTGAACCATGCTTCAAGGCACAACTCACTAGAACACAATGTCCCGAACAAAGTTAGAAATATCACGGCTCTCTTACACACGCATTTTAAAAAACATTGCGTCCCCAATATACTTTCATAAATATTCATTACTAAATCTCGTGGTTAGAGTACTCGAAATTATCGTTACAGACATGAAAAGTAAAATTCGTTGACATGGGGACACACATACAATATTTGTATAAAATAAAATGAAGCAAAAAGAAAATATGACAGTTGTATCACCACAATGCATCTTTTTAAAAGTAATAATTGAAAATATGAAATGTATCACGTTTTATGAATATAAACCTAAATCCTAGAAATTTTAACCCAAAATATCTTACAAAGCATAGCAAATAAATTTTACATTCCACGTAAGCTAATTAAATATATATTCTATGAAATGAATAATAAATGAAATGAATCTCTTACAGAAAATAAGCTGCGTAAGATGAACAAGCCCGTATAGTCCAGCCTAAGTCCATAAAAACACTGGATGGCTGGTCCATTGAATAACTCAAATATCTCTAATTTTCTGGCTGTTATATACATCCAAGCTCGCATTAGAAAGGAAACGACTCATTTTTGAGCTGCAAATTTTGTAAATATTAATAACTTATGCATCACTTAAATGAATCTACCCTGTGACGAAACTAATTAACAATAATGAATATATTTGATCAGGTATTTGATTGGACCAACCATTCCATCAATTTTTCACAATCCACAACCCAATTGTATTTTTTTCTCTTTATAGAACTACAATAGCTTCAATAAGGTTATGTTAAACAATTCAAAGTAAAAAAAAAAGAGATTAGCAAAAAATGATGTTGATGCTTTTTTTCTCTAACACTAAATATTTTTTGTAAAAGTGAATCGGTATATACTACATAGATCTTCTCAGTCAACAAGATTTACTATATTTAATTTATAGTATTTAGACCTCTTAGCCTATTATCTTGCATCACGTAATAACTTCCAAACTACTATTCAACACATATGATTAGTTTAAAAATATTTTTACATAAAATAATTTCCTCTATTTATGCTACTGTTGAATGTTTTACTTCTCTACAAATTACTTCAAGCATTGCATTTTTTAAAAAACGATTTTGAGGTAGGAAGTACATAATGAGTCCAAAATGACAATGAAAACCTTCCTCATTCTGTAATTCCTCGCTTTTTTTCTTAAGTTAATAAAAGATAATTCAAGACTTAAGACCTTTTACGGGCGAATAATTTNAAGTTAATAAAAGATAATTCAAGACTTAAGACCTTTTACGGGCGAATAATTTATATTATGCATTATTTATTTAGTTTGAATAAATAATCGACGTTAATATTAGTAAACAATTTTTAACTCCGACCTCCAAAACTATACCCGATTTAGTTAAGTTCTATTAATTCCTCCGTTTGTTATTTTATGAAATTAAAACAAAAGTAATTGAAAAGAAAATTACGTAGGGTCGTGAATTGAGGGACAAACTGGACTACTGACGCGCGGAAACAGTAAGGCAATACGCAGAACATACGGTATACAAGTGCATCTCGGCTACCTTGGCCTTTGGAGGAAAAACTGCTGAGTGGCATTGTGGGTGTTGGCAAATGCCAATCGCATGGCGCCGTCTACTCTAGACATCAAGTTCTTGAGTCCCAAACCTACAGCGACACGAATCAAGCACACACTGAGAAAGGATCCATTCCTGCTTTGAAATGCTCAACACCAAACATTGAATTGCTGTCCTTTTCCATCCAAGAATCTCTCATAAATATTTCAAGAGATTTACAGATAGTAGTCACTCGGCCATTCTCCAGAAAGCCTTCACATCTCAGTTATTATCATCAACTCATCACGCGGCCAACTATATAGTCGAGGCCCGGGCGCTGTGTCGCAAAAGCCGAGCTACATCAGCGCCACCTGGACTAGGTATAACACGTACAACAAAACACCTCCTCTAGCTGCTGAGCCGAAAGTGAGAGTTCGGAGGTGAAAAAGGAGGAAAATAAACGCTATTCCGAAAACATTTCTCATTCAGAGCAAAGGGTCTACTAATCCGGTGCACGCCTTCCCGACTTCCCTACCGATCACCGAAGACGACGAAGGGCAATGGACGTTGAAGTAGACATAATTTGGAGGCCAGTAGCTGCCAGCCTAGAGCGGGAGTTGTGCGTCTTCTGGCGTAGCGTGGACTGTCTCTGGCTGCAAGGTTGTAGTCCATGTGGATGAGCATTCTAGCTCCACCGGTGGCGCAGGTGGTAGTGTTGTCGCTAATCATCAAGTCATCCCGGGTTCGATTCCCGACGGGGCTTTTTAGCTTTTCACATTCATCATATAGCATTGACTACTGAAAAGCAAACCTTCCTTCCTCTATCCAGTTCCTCCTAGTATCAATAACTGTAACTATTACTAACCCCTCACCGTGGGCCAAGTTGTTGGTAAACTCAGCTAACCGGCCCACTTACTAACTATGACCTGCTACCCAACTCCTAACTCCATGTACATAAGCTTCAATAGCAGGCTACATTTCCCATTCACAAATACAACAAAATTCATGTGGGTGAGTCAATATTAGGCATCGTACTACATTGCACCCAGGCCTCTTCTATATAGTAGGTTGTTAGTACATGAATATCTCATTCAATTCACAGGAACTAATTAATCGATTTTCAAAAACAATAATAAATATTTGTAGCAGTCAAAATATTTTATTGACATATTTTTGCAATGTTTGGTCAGGTAGGAGAGCATTTCGATGTCGTGTTTTGTGGAGCTTTCCAACTGCAAGGGAAATACATAAAAGACACATATTTTTCAAGGATTGGAATCTGAACATGCTGAAGAAGGCTACAGAAAAACAAATTAACTCTTACTTAGCCCTTGTGTCCAAGTACATGGTCTTCATAGAATTAAATTTGGAGAACATTCTGCCGGAAATCTAATATAAAGTAGATTTACTCAATATATTTTGTTACTTGATGAACTAGCCACCTGAAAAGGGCCAAGCTGTGAGACAGATATAATCTAAATGATTGATAACGTGTCAAAAAATAATTTACAAAAAAATAAGGTTTGGGAAACTCGTCTTACGAGAAACTCGACTTTTGTTCAACCAATTTTAGCATCAAATCGTTTTCCCATTATTTCGTAGTGCTGCATTAACGATGGCGTATACGAAATAAAACACTTAATCAAGAATGGAAACAAAAGATTGATTGCGATTCGCTTGTTGACTCAACACAATTATTTCAATTCTACCATAAAAAACAATGCCGTGCATCATACTAAGTTTTACGGTAATAATAATAATAATAATATTAAATTACAAATAAAGCAGGCGATTGCGTGTAGTCTCTGGGATAAATTAAGCAAAGTGAAATTAATTGGCTGAACACAATTTCATGGTGCAAATAATTATTCATATTTGTGACGAATATTGTGAGAAAAATATATTTAAAATAGTACTCTTTCTTTTTTGTGAACCTATTTCCTATTTGACGGCGGTGAAAATTTTACAGCATATGTGCAAGTGAAAAAATGCGTGTCATTATAAAGTGTAATTCCAGCTATTTATATACAAATCAAATAGTAGGTTAATTATTTACATGGTACAAAACTTAAAGAAAATAGGGGAAACGAAAAGGTCAAACCAGAATCATGGGTTGGAAATAAGTGTATCGTAACAATATGTCCAACAACAACATTAGAACACAGAACCATTGCTAGGGAAACAAACACATACACTAACAATGAGGATCACTCCACACTACAATTTTGTGACCAACGATAATTCACTCATATAACATGAAACTGACTCAAGCAACATCATGAAATACCTCATGCAGTAAAACACTCCTACCTATCCATGTCATCTAAAAATATTTCGTAATTCACATATAAAATAAGATTTAATTTTTTTATTTAGTTACGGTGTCTTAGAATAGTTTATAAAATTTGACAAATTCAACATCAATATAACTTCATTATTTGTACAAATGTACTTAACATTGCGACGTTTACAACACAAAGCAAGAAACACATCTTCATGCTATGAACAGCAAGCAACAAAATCTAGGTCATTAACCCCTCGCATCAGTGCTTCTCTTTATTGGCGTTAATTGTGAAATTAAAATTAATACATCTGAGTACTTAAATGTATTTTTTTAATGGAATAGCAAATTATGATGTAATTTAAAACAGGTATATTTAGTATTGTTTATTGAAAAGAATGTATTAATGGTATCATCACGATCGTATCACAGTTAATCGATTTCATAAAACATCTCAACTAATAAAAATTAACATTATACAGTTTAATTACTTCGTCATTTACATGCATCTAAACTATAAGTTACGCTATTCTATATCCCAAGAAGTGCCAATAACATTCACAATAATATTAACCATCTATTCCAGGCAATCACTTATCTATGACAAAAAATTCGTTTAACCTTGTGTTAAAATGGGGTCTACTTCTACTGTTAAGTGATGATAATATGAAATTACGATAATTATAGAATTCTTTATTCAGTCACATGATACGTAATTAAAACTAACATGTTAGTTCAATAGAAGGTTTAAAGGATGGACTCAGTTAGTCAGCGTCTAACATTATGAAATTAACACAACTTCGGATTTAGATAAAGAGAAGAAGAAAAAGACAACAACTTTGACCCTTCTTTTCTTGGGACTTTAGGGCTCGCCAACGTCAAGGTCATTAGAGCCCTTGGCTTTGACCCATTAATATTAAGGGTAAGACGCTAAAGGAAAACTACAGAGGGACTTATGGAGACTATGGACTATTTATATATGCTATGATATATCGCATGCTATATCCCCGGATATGCTATATCCCAAACAGTATGTAACTTTGTTATTTTGATATTTTTACGCAAAGCTGACAAATGAACCTACCAACGCAACGCCTCTATCACAAGAATGATAAATTAGTGATCTGGAAAAACTGCAGAATGTACGTTTTTGAAACAATGATATAAGATCTTCATAAATTAATAATGGATTTAAGCCCGAATAAATAAATATAAACTCTTTGGTAGTGGGGTAGTTGACAACTTTACTTTTTTATGTTTAAAAACTGATCTAATTTAGTACGTCGAGAGAGTCGATAGGGATCACAACATTGTGAAGAAGACATGGAACCAAAAGCTTTCGGGTTTTAAGGGGTAGGATGATCGTATTAAGAAAACTATACAAAAACTTACAGTATTATGTACGTGGCAAGAGCGCATAACCTCCCCTTGAGGGACACCATTGTTAGATAAGGAATGGTGAAGAGCTGCTGGTGGAGTCTACTCACTTGATGAAGTACGGCCGTCCATCTGGATCGACAGCGCGTTCCCAGCCGTAAGGTAAACCGTCGCCTCCCGCAGCTGCCGCCGCTCCCGCCGCCGCCCACGCCCCCGCCGGAGGCAGCCAGGAGGCGGCGCGAGTCACGTGACTGCAACACAGCGCCCAACCGCCTCTTTGCATTCCAACTCAACACATGTCTGCCACGTGCTAGAGGTTCGTCACTTCCACACACACGCTACGTCATCATTTCATGTCAGCGACTTCACCAATCCACACCCCATCAACTAACAGAGAGTATTTGGAGTGGGATTGGTCCAAAATTTCAAATTTGTGTGAATTGAGTGACACATAATACACAGAAGTTATACATAACTAGATCTCACCAATTACGTTTTCTTAGACAAGATGGTAGCAAAACACTCAAACACAAAATAATAACTTTGTCTCAACATTAATTGTTTTATTCTTCTTTGACATAAGGAATACAGCAATGTAACTAACACATATTCTTGGCATGTCTCCAGTTCACTTATTTGCCCATTAAACGTCGTACATTACAATCCTTGCAAACCGTTCTTTCCCTTACCCCATTAATTTTGTGATTTTGCCCAACAACTGACACATATGTCTTAACTTCGACATAGGCTGTGACTTTGGTTCACGAAAAAAATCTCATATTTCTTGATTGGATATCGAATTCACCGAGGAGATCTCGAACACGTGGAGCACGTCTCATCATCTCCCAAGTAGACTCTCCCGTTTCTTTGAGATAATCAGTCACTTTGGTTCACAAAAAATACTTTATTTCACAGTCCAAAATCGAATTGTCCATGTGATCTCTCTCACACACGTGGACCTCCACTCACCATCACCGGAGTGGACTCTTCCGCATCTCTTGGCATCTCGTGAAGCTCAAGCGCCAAAAAGCTCTTCGCCACGATTGAGGAGAAAGGGCGCTCTGTTGGGAGTCACTCGAGCAGAATCGACTTCTACTATCGACTTCTCGAAACATATGGACCTTCACATACGAAGTCATTACGTTCACAGTAAATACACCTATGTGCCACTGTACGCAATATCTCTATTCATACCGTTGAGTCAATTGGTGCATGAGGTTAAGACTATTTCACGTTCACTCTAATAGATAGGTTGCTTTAGCTCTTCTAATTCTGTTGGACTGAAACTCGAACAAATCTTACCAGAATGATCCCGATAAACTATTCACCACCTATCAAGAAATGCACAAAATCACTGAACCAATTTCTCTCCATGGTGCCAGACCAAAGACCGCTTCACGTCCAATCCATGTTTTGTAGCTCAGGTGTTTTGAGATGAGTTCTCTCCGTCTGAGAGGAGCACTGCCGCCTCCGCCGCCGCAAGGTGTGTTTCTGGTCCGACACAAGAGCGCGGGGTGAGGAAGATACGGAGCACAGTGGGACCGAACGGACTTCTTGTGGGTAGTTACACTTTGCCAAACACATTTTCAACAAATTTTTAATATTCGAAAACTATTGATCCGTCCAATCCGAAATCGATTTTCTAAATGCTCGAAATAGAGCATTACATGAAACAAAATGCGCTATATGAATTCCGTCATAACAATAAATACATATATAACGGTAACCGTTGGTTTTCCGTGGTTCTCAAGGGTGCTCAATGAACGAAACAGTCACTTAAGTAATATAACAATAGCTGAAATTAAAAATTAAAATTAATATTAAAAAACAGCCATGACAGTAAAAACAAATTCATATTATAACTTAATAACACTTATTAATTCTTTTTCCGGTACTGATATCATTTACTTTCGAAATAATCGAAATATTTTAAAACCTCTAATTTTAGTTATTGTTTCAGTTCATTGAGAGTGAATACTAGGGTACAGTATGCACAGCCCAAGGTAAATTTTAGGGCCTCTGTAAGGCGCACGGGTATTAAACCCCGCCATATATATTGTATATTTTGTTGTTGTTAAAATATAGTCCTTTTGAATTTGAATTATATAACGGTTGAATTCATAAACGTATGCAATCATTTACAACTAATAACGGGCATCAGTAAATATATGTTATGTCAGTAATTTTTATTGAAAAATATCATTAGAAGAGATGAAATTATAATGACCGTCGCCAAAATTCAAAAGTATTTTTTGACACAGAATTCGTTAAAGAGTAACAGCATAATGAATTATTTAATGTTTCTTAATAAAAAACTTCCGCGGACTTGCAGTTTCCTTTCGCGGACTTGTTACGATGCCGTTATTCATTCAAATTCAACGAATGTTATATCATCGTACTAATCTCTTCATAGTCATTAATTAAGAGATAAAAAGAAACAATTTCATTGAAAAACAATAAATGTGTCAATACCCATACAGTCAAAAAAATGTTACAAATCGTTGATTACGTCAAATTATTAGCTCTATGTCAGGATTCATCTGAGTAAAAATGGCACTTCGATATATTCTAATTAAATAAATAATAAAAGACTTACAACATTTTATGGATGAACAATATATATTTTGTGAACAGGTAGTAAGTCTTTCATTATTTATGTAATTAGGTTATATAATGGGTGTAAATTGTAGTAGACTTAGATATATACATTCGCTTTGAAAATATTTCAGGAGTCCATACATATTGAATCACTCTGTATTCATTCGAGTCCACACATATTGAAACATTCTCTATACATTATGTGTAAGGGAATACCCTAATTCGAGCATTTTCCTCAATCGATAGAAAATTACCTTGGGAAAGTTGAAATTGTGATCACTGGAGGTGTGTTCGGTGCCACTGTGCAGCGAGCAGGGACAATTGGCGATCGTCCAGACGCAAAAGCGTCGCGACCGTCGTCGCCGCCCTCTGTCCCCTCCCCATCAAACGAAAACAACACTGACCGAAGAAGAGGTATGAGACCTTTAAAGACTCCTCCACGCAAAACGGGGGAGAAATAAAGATTAAAAAAGAAAAAAACAGAGTTAAATGGGGCGGGTCTCGTAGGGTGTTTACTGTGACTAACCAAATCGTTCTAGGGTATCTTTCTTGTTTGAGGAATGAAAAAAAAGCAAACTATCCTTACTCACTAATCTGCTAGCTATGGAAAGGACGTTCTCTTTAATACCGATAACAGTAATTTCCTAGTACTCTATGAAAAGCTGCTACGTATCAGAGAGAATGTAGTCGTAATTCTTTAGACGGTAACTTCCATTGAAATATTTTTGATGCCCAAGAAACAGATAAATGCGGTTATTGGCCACCCGATAAACGAAGTCTGCATTCACGTAAATATAATTGTAGAATCCAATACGGNATGCGGTTATTGGCCACCCGATAAACGAAGTCTGCATTCACGTAAATATAATTGTAGAATCCAATACGGATATTTTGGTGTATTCTGCATTATTACGAAGAGTACAACAATAATAAATCTAGTAATAATTAAAAGGAACTATCCTGTGTCTAATGGAATTAAATAGAAATGCAGAACAATTTTGCATCGACTCCAAAGACATTAACAGGCAGAGTTGTACAAGAGAGCTTCGTTTATCAAATTTCCGTATTTTAAATTTTCTTGTTTTCGGAGTAAAAAATGAAAATTTCACTCACATATTTGATAGCAGAGTTCGACATTGAATTTTTAATAAACAAAGTGATGTATGTACGTACAAAACAACAAAGTGAAAGGAATATGAATTATTTATGTCTGCGTTTTCTCAGTGGTTACATCTGCACAAACAAGAATTCTATTAAAACATTTGTAATAACAAGATATTCTTATTTCAGCTAGGCATTTCCCACTTGTACATTGCACAGATCAGATTGAAGTGACTCCCGTAAAATGGGAATTTTTGAATTTAATTCATTGTCTATAAATAAAGGTCTTTACTAATCTCTTCTATAACGTATAATCTCATTATTTATTTCACTGTAAGTCATTACGTGGCGTTTATTGTGCGTCAATTTGTTTTTTTATTAATTTGTGTTCGATTATTATTTAAAATTCAATGAATTCTGGAATACATCTTCGAAAATCATCGAAAATCAGAATGATTGAAAATTTAACTCTTGGTGAAATTGAGCTAATGTCCATGTTATAAATGATAGTTTGCTTGTGACCTATCGACTTCCACGAGAAGTTTAAGTGAGGATGAATTCAATCACGTCTTCAATCATTCGTACCTGTCATGTATTAGAATGATGAAGATAATTTGTTCGATCAGTTAAATCCAATAAACTATATACCAACAGTCGAAAATTATTCATGTTATATTTTTTCACTGTAGTATTTGTAAATGGGAAATGTAGCGTGTATTTGAAGCCTATCTACCTGGAGCGATAGGAGGTAGGAGGTGGGTGGCAGGTCATTGTTAGTAAGTGGGTCGGTTTGCTGGGTTCACCAACAACTTGGCCCACATGGAAGGGTTAGCAGGAGTTAGAGTTATTGATACTAGGAGCAGTAGGTGCTGGTTAGAAGCAGGAGGGTTCGTTTTCCAGTAGTCACAGCTATATGAACTGGGACTTTAATGTGAAGAGCTACAAACTTTTTTCTGAATGACTAGGATGAGAGCTAGCACGCTAACATCTTAGCCACAGGAAGGGCATATTGTAATTGAATAAAAACTAAAGAGGAATTACAAAATCGGTTCAGCGGGGTTTCAGGAGGCCATACCATTGGGTAATTAGATGAGATATCATTGAGTATTTTTCTCACTCGTAGAAATATACTTAGAAATAATTAACCGAATATTCTTATAACACGAAGAAATTGTGAATTTAGAAGTATAAGAGAAAATATGTGGAACTTCGGCTGGGAGCGGTGTAACTACTTGTTCAGTCTGTTTTTTCTCAATGTCATGTCCATATCCTGACGCCGTTAAGATCACTAGCTTGTTCCAGCACATGGAGTCAGAGGTGAAGTCATTGAAGTAATACTCTGCATTTCAATTCGCGAATTCGGCTGCGTAATGTGACTCCATGGTTTATGTTTTCGTAAGGAACACTTTTGGCATGAATTTGAGGTCGGCCTCTTTTCTTACGATGTATTGCAGTGCAGTATTGTCTGACATTGAGTGCCGAGACCGAGAAATCTGTTATATGTCACCACTAGCTTCTGATTGGGTAGAAGGGAGACAGCCCCATTGTGCTACAGCGATTTGATAGTCACAATCCATTTCTTACTTTCCAATTATACAGTATGTATAAAGAAATGTAGAAATCGGACAAGATAACTTTGGGATCTCTTCAGGAGAGTCTATTTTCAAATTCTTACGATGATTTCCTATGTCGTATGTGTGTATGTGAGTTTGTGTGTGAAGAATTTTGTTTATCCGACAACTCAAGAACAAATTAATAAAATCAAACCAAAGTAGAGAATTGACTCTGAATGCATTGGGAATAGAAGTCTATTTCTGGACAGCTCATTCCGACTTCATTTACACACCGTGCTCCATTTCCGGTTTCTTAAAAATAAAAATTTTGAAAACATGAAACTAATCATTTTTATTGTACATTAAAATGTGCGTATAGATTGTCTAAAGAGCGTAGGATGGATGACAATAATTCCTGCATTAATAGTTGAAAGAGCTGCAAACTTTTTATGGTAATGAGGATAAATACCTTAATACACATGGATCTGTTTAGTATGTTGTGGTTTTCATAATTATGCATGTTTTACTTGTAATATTAAAATATGTTTCTACTTAGTTTCATTGCTATGTAGGTTGTTCTACGTTCTTTTTTTGGAGAATTGTTATTGGAAAGTTGACTGGGCACACTCTAGATTTTTTGTATTAATTCTGTTTCAACTGTGGTCGTTCATTAAAACAAGTAGAAAGATAAATCTCCCAATACGTAACCCTTTCTTTTTTTATATTGTTGTATTTGTAAACGGGAAGTGTACCGTTCTATTGAAGCTTATGTACATGGAGCGATAGGAGTTAGGATTTGGGTGGTAGGTTATTGTTAGTAGGTGGGCCGCATAGTTGGGTTTACCAACAACTTGGCCCAAGTGGAGAGGTTAGTAGAAGTAGTTAGTAATAGTAGTTATTGATACTAGGATGAGATGGATAGAGGAAGGAAGGTTCGCTTTTCTGAGTCACAGCTATATGATCCGGGATATTAATGTGAAAAGCTACAACCCCATCGGGAATTGAACCCGGAATGACTTGGTGAAGAGTAAGAACTCTACCACCTGAGCCACCAAAGGGGTTATCTAAGAGGTATAGAAAATGTCGAATAGGTCCCACTTTGTTCTTATATTCCGCGCGCCGATGTTTCACGAATATAGCCGTAAAGTAAGAAACCGACACCAGAACGCCTTCCATCGGACATCCCTTTGGAATCTTATCTCCAGTGAGGACTAACTCCGCGTCCACGCACTTAACACCAGCATCTGCTTATCGGAACAATGAGGCATCGGCGCAGCGCATCTGCACGGGCGTCGCGTTGCTCATTATAACGAAGTAACGCACCGCGTAATGGCTGTTTGCTCGAGTTCACGCGTGGGAATGCGAGGAAGGCGTCCGACAAAAGACGTCGTCGATAACACGGCGCGGTCCAAGAAGACTGTGCAGGAGAAGACGCCAGACCAGAGCTGTTCAACAGGCAGTCTGCGAGTTATAGTAAATTCATAAACTTTATTGTCAAAAACGCAGTTACAAACTGCGTATGACCATGTGGATGATAATAAACTAATTTTACGCTCCTGAAGCAAGCAAGGGACCATCCCATCAATTCCGATCAAGAGTTCTAAGGCAGAGGCTGATTTAACGTTTCAACACACTCCTAACGATAAAAAAATAGTTTGGCACGTATTATAGTATGAACATAATGCCAACAAATATTGTTTTTAATAAAACATAGAAAAGTCATTTCACAAGTACGTATTATTATCAAGCTATAAATCATTCGGAAAGTATCGTTGATAAATCGTAACTGTTAAAAAACATTAAATTCGCGAACAATTATTTCAATAGATGTCGCCCTAGGCAAGAGTCTAGCGACTCTTTATAAAAAATCCTCTTCTACCCGAAGGAAAACCGGAGAAAAACCTGGGCCAGGACAGGGCTACAGAATTAATTTACACAACCGTGCCAAGGTTGAGTACATATACAACTAAATTTATATGAATAAAAAGACACAATACAAAGTATACAATTTAGATCAATTTCTCATCTAACGTTGGAGGGCAGAACTTTGTGTTATACTCTCAGAATAATATACGCAACATATCCGGCGTGAGAAAATAGAACATGGTATTCGGAATTACCCCGTTTCACATCATAATGTGATTTCTTGTTTTGAAGGGGTCANAAAATAGAACATGGTATTCGGAATTACCCCGTTTCACATCATAATGTGATTTCTTGTTTTGAAGGGGTCAAAGATAAAGGGTGATACGGTGTATCTTATTGATTTGGCAGGAGAATTACAAGGGTTCCGGATGCCCCTGCAGAAAACCTGCCGCGAACACCGCTTCGTCCACCACCGCAAATTCTACTTGGATCAGACAGGGTTGGAACCAACGNAAAATACTAATTATAAAAAATGCTTTTTAAAAATAAAGAAATATACACATAAACTTTTCCAGTTTGCATTAATATAAATTTATTCATGAGAATCAAAATATCGTCTTACAAATAAATAAATATGACCCATGTGTTTTATTCGTCGGGCAACATTTTGTCTAACCCCATCCCGTTCCGACTTGATGGATCGAAAGTGTGTAGAAAATGGCCCCCGGACTAAGAGATGTTGGACAGCGCTATGCCAGACGCTTACGGAATTTGGAGAATATTTTGTAGAAACGGAAAAGTCGTCTGTTGGAACCGACCCTACAATAATATAATTTCATTAAGGATGTAAGATATCCAAGGAAAACCAAACGGTAGTTTAAATCAGATAAGAGCTTAATACAAACAATGATAGGTAATGGGGATTTTAAAGCATATTTACACCGTTTCGGATCATCAAACAACTTAGATTGCGATTGCGGAAAATGTCAAGATACAGTAACACACATTGTATTGGAATCTGAATACAGGAATGAAGAGAGAGGAAGGTTAATACAGTGAATGAAAAAAACAGAAGCTTAAACACCGAATGAATGGCACAGGGTGATAGTTAAAGAAAATAATTATAATTAACTACAGGAAATACTATCAATAATGATTGTCAGAAAAGTAATAAAGGAAGAGAATAGTAGATAGATTGCTCATAGTAGACACGTGGCAGGGACAGTACTTGCTGATGCAAGCAAAGCGGCACAAAAAAGATAGAGACANACAGTACTTGCTGATGCAAGCAAAGCGGCACAAAAAAGATAGAGACACAAAAAAAGGAAAATAGAGAGCACTGGAACCCGGGTATTGTCCAAGTGATACGGAACCAAGATATGATGATAAATAAATGAAAAAAACAATGAGAATGGAAATTGCGGTTCATTAATTTGGAAAAGCATCTGGCTAACATTTACCAATTTCCACAGAATAAGTGCGTCAGGGTTCAATATCGTCCTGAAACTGAGGCGACGGAGGATAATAAACGGTTATTTTGAGTATAAATATTCTATAGAAGTTCCTTGAATGGTTCTTCTTCATTTCTTCTTCTACATATAACCATCCCCATCTAATGTATTTATTAAATGACGTTTTCGCCTTGCATTTAATACAAATTTGTGGGTATCCTGTTGATATTGTAACAGGTATCTAACTATTTTTATTCTCATTTTAGGGGGGACCGTGCCATGATGTAGCCATGTATGACAGATATGATAAATGCGCCACTGCCCTAGAGCCCTTGATCGGAATTGATGGGAAAGTCCTTTCTGGAGAATAAATTAGTTTATTGTTCTCCACATGGTCACATACTGTNCCCTTGATCGGAATTGATGGGAAAGTCCCTTCTGGAGAATAAATTAGTTTATTGTTCTCCACATGGTCATATACTGTCTGTAACTGCTTTCAATCATTCATTTATTTTGCTTTGGGATCACCAGCACATGAAGTGCGCAACAAACAATACAAGATTGTCAGCACAGATTTCTAAGTTGTTTATTTTCGGCGATATGCGAAAGTCGTATACAGACGATAAAGAGGAGTATGATCAAGTAGGTCGTGTTTAAAATCATACTCTTCAATCCTGCAGAACCTTCTGTAGATCCAGAATGATCCCGAATTCAAGGTACAAACTTTAAGGGTTGGTACAGGACACAGTAACAATCATTTATTGTATTGGAATGTGTAGACATAAGTGACGTGGTGAGGCGCAAATACAAGAAATAAGACATCAGAGGAAATACAATGTGTCTATTGACAGCGTCGTTGATAAGTGCAGTGTTTACAATAACTGTTCAAAAATGGATCTACCAACAGTGATACATGCGTACACATTCAAAGATGCACAGGTATTTCATGCAGCTGCGAATATGCGAGAAACGAGATCCTCATCTGAGTCAAGTGGAGTCACATAAACAATACTCTTCAGATGTCCCCATAAAAAGTAACGTTTGGCCCCCACCGCGTNTACTCTTCAGATGTCCCCATAAAAAGTAACGTTTGGTCCCCACTTGCGACCATATATTCAGATGCAATAAATGATTGTCACAGCCCCTTAAAGTTTGTATCCTGAATTTGAGATTATCCTGTACAGTCGGTTCGGGACGAAGACGAGGAGAACTTGAAAGGAGCGGACGCAGAATCCTGTGCTAAGCGAGACAAGGAGTGATTTGGAGCAGCATGCGGAGGTGAGTAGAGGTAATTTGAGACGAGAGTGAGGAGCGGCGAGGCAGGAAAAGGAGCCATCTCTGTTATGAACGAGCACGGAAAGAGTTTCTTGTTAAGTGGAACTACGCTACTTGACTCACCCGCAGGAAAATAAGCGACCCTATCAGTCCCTCACGACTCTCCAGGGAAGTGAAGTACACTTAACCAAGGGTAACTAGTTAAGACGCGCGTTTCGCTATCATCCAGGAAACACCCTTCCAAGAGACTGCATCTGCTCTTAAAAATGCAACGAAAGGAGGATGAACAGGCGGACGTGTTTAAGGAATGAAACACTATACTGATAGCAAGTGGTTGATTTGAAATTGTGGCTGTGACTTCATTAGTCCGAACCCACAAATGCTAAAGGTATTATATACCCGTTGACTGAAGTCAAGTTGCCAACTATTCACAAAACTTGGAAAAATTCACCAAAGTAGTTCTTATTAATTAATAATGCATTCTGCTGATTTTTTAAATATTTGGATAAGAACAATTATTTTGTGATATTTTTCGCTTGACTCCTTCGACAAGGGTCGCACTATCTTCAGTCACGTGATGCGGCTGCCATTTCCGTTAGAACAGTATTTTCCACAGTTTTTGGCAATTTTTTTCTTGAAAATGCCCCGAAAGGTGTGAGAATCTTAACATCATTGCGTTCCTATTTCCATTTGCTGNTAGGTTTTTTCGCCATGTTAAACCGGTACTTTTGCCAGAATATATATAAACCCATAGGAATTTAAATTCAAAAATTTTGCGCCTTAAGGGTATGAAATTTGATTGCCACTGGATGTTCAAACGATCATTTAAATGTCGCTCTGATGCACATAATACCTTGAGTAGTTATCTCGCGACAGATAAAAGACTACATGCGATTCTTCTTCGAGTCATATCTTTGCTCCTACATCACAAAGTACTACTAACACGTAGCCAAGGAGGAGTTTCAAAGGACCCATGTGTTAAAAATAGTAAAATGCAAGTATTTATGCAATAAATGAATATTACTAATTTTTGTTCATTAACTTACAATGTGAAATAACCGTCACAAGTTTCACTATAATGTCTAGGAATTATAGTTGAAGGAATACAAGGCTAAAATGGACACTTTCATTTCTGTCTGCCTACAAATTAACTCACACTTACACACATACCAATGAATTGTCCCTTGTTGTCAGTTCAGTGTTATACATATTGAGGTAGGGAAATCTTTTAACTCATCTAAGCATACCTACCATATATTTTTACTTCACGATTTTTGTATATTTCTTCCAAAACGTGTACAGTATTCAAGTCGCATAATCTAAAGAGCATTTAAATAATCTCAGCTCTTAAAAACTGCTGAAAAAAAGAAGAATGTGTCCCAGTGGTAACAACAACAAAATCAAACCACGCCTGGTATTCTAAAACACTCTCTTCCAATAGACGATCTGAAATCAGTTAACCTCACGCCAACGTACCCTTTATCTCAAAATTATTATATTACTGCTTAGTTATTCTAGTTTTGCTCAGTAACTTCCTAGAGCCGAGAAAAACAATAGTCAAAGCACCTCTAATATGTATCAAAGAAACCTTTCACAACTTTACATCAAAACAACAATAATAATTAGAAATGCAAGAAACAGTGAGAATTTCGTATACAAAGAATTCAGCGGAGAGATAGAGACAAAACGACATGGAAGAGAAATGCTATGAAGGAAGATTCTCTTAATAATACTACGCAGAGTACAAAAGAGGAAGAGAATATTGCCACTTCATCCAAGATACTTTTGACNAGGAAGAGAATATTGCCACTTCATCCAAGATACTTTTGACGAGCTTTATGAAATCCAGAAGAGCTTATAATGGTTCATCTTCGAAAAACCAACTTAATTAACAAAAATCATTTTCTCTTTAGTTTTAAACTTTCTTTATTAAAATAAGAATGAAAATGAAAATAAGCACTTTACAGCTACGCATTTATACCTCTCGAAATATTTTATAGTGTATTTGGTAAGATTGTTTGACCGAGACAAACTGCAGAGTCACTGAAACTAACTACCATCACGTCGGTCATCAGGCTCTGGCCTTCTTGAGGGCAACGCCAGAGTCGAACAGACCTTGTGTAAGATAAGTTCATGAGAATTAACGCTGTGTTGCTTTCAACAACTTCTTAAAACTTAGTCCCGCTTTCAAAAGACACATACAAAGATGCCTCCTTTAATTCAGTTTAGTTTGGAGCATAACAGCCAAGGACAATGTTAACTTATAAATAATGATTAACACGTAGAATTATCAAGAGACTTGTACCATTAAATAAAATATTAAACTGAACTGCCCATCTTCGTCTGCATAGTGAAATGTGAATAAACTAAATAACGACCTATTTTTCGCAAACAATATTTAATTTTTAGAATTCAGTGGAAAATTTGCTAAACGTACGACGTTTCTGCATCCATTGGCGCCATTATTATATTGTTCTTGTTTTTACTCAGTGATGTTGTTTTTCTACTGAATTCTAAAAAATAAATATTGTCTGCTGAAAAGGTCGTTATTTTTGTATTAATATTAAAATCATCAAAAAATATTAAAATCTTAATAAAATTAAATGTTTTCCGATTATAACAGCAATTATCCTCACAATGTTTTCGTTGATACCGTTTAAATGTTACACCGCTATTCCTCGGTGCCAAATGTTCACGAAATTACGAACGCTGAGAATGCGTCTATGGTCATATCGTTGAAAATAGCAACGCGGAAGGATATTACACCTCAGAAACGTAATGTATAAGTGAGAAGGTCATCTTTCACATTTTTGTCTGATAATGAACATCATTTAATTTTTACGATAATAAGGTAAGTTTACTTCGACGACAGAGACACAGTAGAATCTAAAGAATCTAAGATTATAATATTTCTCTGAATCTTATAAAAATTAACATTTTATGCCTCTAATGTCCTTGAAGCTAAATATGTATCAAATTTTTAAAATTGAAAATAGTCTAATTTTACAGAATAGGTTGTTAGATTGTGATAATTTTCCTTACAAATAATTTTCCTTATTTCTTAGACATTCAAATAACTTCGAGTGAATTTTACAGAAGAAATTTTAAATAGTTTGATCGGAAAATGGAAAGACAGAGTCATAATAATACGACCTGTAGAAAGAGCTCAAGGATGAATGATACCACATCTCACTTAACGAACGATATAACTCTAAAACGATAGATTATTGTATGTCTGTTAGTAGGTTTCTCAATAATTAAATAATTTGATCACAGTTCGGTTAATGACAATTAGGAGGACAATTAGCAGTGATAGATACGATTATTTAAAACTGCGTAATTCAAGAGCTCTTAAAAACAATCTGGAGTGGACCCCACTCAACTTTCCAATTACAATTCTTATCAAAAACTCATGGCACTAAACACCTCACAGAAACCTCTAGGAGGGTACAAACACTTCAAAAAAAGTAATAATGCTATATTATAATTATTAAACAAGTTATTTATAAATTTAAACGATCAATCAGTTTCAAAATACTTATCATCACAACACACAGTATACTCCTAGATATCTAACAACATAAACAACAATAGATTGAATGAATTATCTTCCCCATTAGTTGTTGTATTTGTAAATGGGAAATGTAACCTGCTACTGAAGCTAATCTACATGGAGCGATAGGAGGAAGGAGTTGGGTGGAAGGCTATTGGTATAGCCTTGTTATAGAAGATGGACCGGTTAGCTGGGTTTACCCACGTGGAGGGGTCAGTAGAAATGGTTAGAAATAGAGTTATTGATAATAGGACGAGCTGGACAGAGGAAGGTAGTCACAGCTAAATGAACTGGGACATTAATGAGAGTAGCTTCAAATTTTCTGGCCTAATCGGGAATCGAATCCAGGATGAATGAGCGACAACCTGAGCCACGGACTGGGCATTAAACTCTTTGCTATAGCCTTATTGGAAGATTAAAAAAAAAACGCCTCCAATATGACACCTTTTTCAGTAATAACTTTTTGCTGTATCTCGAAAACGGTGTGACGTACAGGAATACGGTTTAGCAATCTGTAAGCAGAATTAACTGACCAATCAAAATGTTTCTATGCATATTTTCAAAATATTGAATATTAAGAAACCGGAAGTAGAGCACGGTGTGTAAATGAAATCGAAATAAGCTGTCCAGAAATAGGCTTCTATTCCCAAAGCATTCAAAGTCAAATCACAAGTTTAGCTTCAAGGCATCAATTTGTTCCTGAGTTATCGGGGAAACAAAATTCTTAACACACACACATTGTAATACGACATTGGACATCATTGCCAAAATTTGAAAATACTCCTGGAGGCAATTCTCAAAGATCTAAAACTTTTTTTCGACCGATTACAATACTTTCCTTACACATTCTGTGTAATAATGAGCAATAAATTAAGAACAACGTATTCAGATAATTTCATTAAATCCGGCTGAATTATTTGCATAATACTTGTGAATCAATGAATAAAGAAGTTGGGAATCAAGATTTTTAGAATTTAACATCTAATTTATGTGTTAATTTGAATAGTACGAGTATATACATATTTATGGTATATATATTTTTTGTAATAGCATTTCTGTATTTTTAATTTTTATACTCGCCACCGCAAAAAATGCAATCCAATTACAAGAGGTATTACTCCATTATATACACGAAAAGAGGTTCAGGAAATTTTATTTATTGTAATTTAATTATGCTTGTAAACATGTATTTGTTTATTGAAAAAGTATCTACACGAGACGTTAGAAAATAAGGGAGGGTTGCTGGAATGTATCTCTCAGCATTTTCTAGATTTGTAGCTTCCACTGAAACGCACGTGAAACACCGCCTCCAGAGGTACAGTCTTCAAAGGAAGACAGATAGCGCAGGTTGAATGCTCTAACAGCGGCTCCAGTTCGCGCGCGGTTCCCCAAAGCAAATTAATCCTCCTCCAGATGCAAATAGCGCGCGATGTCTTTGGAGAAGGATTGACAAAGCGTTTGCTTAGTCTTGATGCTGAGTTGGGCGAGCGACGGCTCCGGTTACTACCTCACCCCTCATTTCTCTCGACTTCACTCAACTACCCCTTCTGCCCTCCACCCTATCCCACCCCTCTCCCTATACCCACCCCACAGGCTCTCAGAATCTCTTCAACGACAACCGAGGACGAGTCTCCCCAAACTATAATCCCACTCCTTACTCTTCTTTATCACGAACACAAGGTTTCTCATAGGGGTTGAAGATAGCATACAAATTCGTATCTCTTTTATTATGCTCTTATTTAACTCTTGTAAACCTTTATTCTATTATTAACTCTTGTAAATCGTTATTCAAAGAATTAAATATCTTAACACTTATATCCCTGCATTTATATTTATGAAACGGTCGTGTTTGTTAAGACCGAATTACTGAAGTGCCACCCTTGCTTTATACGAAACAGTCTCGTTCACGAACACAATACTCGCAATAGTAATAATATTCATCAGCCTAGAGTGTCAACCACTCTTTGCCAACAACGACCGCATCATTCGGGAATCGTTTTATATAATTCCCTGCACAAGAATATAAAATACATCATGAAATTGAATCTCTTCAAATCTGCGGTTAAAAACTACCTCCTGCACCAGTGCTTCTACAATGTAAAAGAATTTATTGATTTTAATAAAAGTTAAATTCGTCTTGTACTTTATCACGCCATTGCTGTAGTACTTTTTAAATAACTTATAACAATTTCAAAAACTATTTTCTTGCATGATTGTGTTGTCTTATGGCTCATATTAATTTAGTTTTATGTGTACTCAACTTTGGCACGGTTGTGTACATAAATTCTGTAGCCCCATCCTGGCCCGGGTTTTTCTCCGTTTTTCCTTCGGGTAGAGGCGGATTTATTATACAGGTTCTCTAGGCTTTGTCTAGGGGCGTGTTTATTGTAACAATAAATCGTGAATTTAGTGTTTTTTCAACTCTTATGATTTTTAAACACTATACTCAGAATAATCTATAGTTCGATAATAACTTGTACATGTAAATTTACAAACATATTTGCGTTAAATTACAAACATATTGACATTATATATGTATTGTAACTCGCAGCTAACTTTTTATCTTATCTAGGAACTTTTACTGAAATTTTTGAATCCGCCTCTGCCTTAGGGCCCTTGATCGGAATTGATGGGATGGTCCCTTGCTTGCTTCCGGAGAGTAAATTAGTTTATTGTCCTCCACGTGGTCATACGCAGTTTGTACTGTTTTTTGACAAAAAATTTATTATTATTATTATTATGCTCTTAATTTATTATTAACCCTGGCAAAATTATATAGTATACTTCGCGCGGTTTCTCAGACCTGGCTATTATTATGTTGGTTTCTTAGCTTCTGGAAGGCCAATTTAAACGCAAATACTTAGAATCTTCAATACCACCCATTTGAAGCAAATAACAAAAGTCTTACGTCCATTCACTACGTTTCTTTGCACAATACTTCAACTTTAAGCATTCAAGACAAAATATTCTTTGGTTTATTGCTAACAACATACTCAATTCCTCAGATCGTTTTGGCTACGGTGTGGCCGATTTCAGGATCCTTTTTACTGGTTTTCCTTCGAATTACGTCTTCAATACAACTTTTCACACGTTGTAACTATTAAGAAATATAGTTCAACAAGGAAGAAAAGGTCAACAAGGACGAATCATGTACTGCGCACAAACTTCCTGGTTGGAAAAATTGAAAAGTATTATTTTTTAACCGATCTCAGAGACCGTGCCACACCGATGGAGGGATAATGTCAGTACAAATCCAGGTCGAAGCCATTTTTTTAGTTGGAGTCGAGGAGAGCGAGATCTTGACTTCGTGCGAGGACGCATCTCTTCGTAGCTGCGATAAGAACGCGGAAACGTGACACAAATCCAAAACAAAGATTTTAGAATTCACGGTGTTTGCCCGGTGTTTCTCAGTCGCGGTGCATTGCTGTTGGTAATGATAAAATGCTGAAAGAGCGGAAATATCGCCACCTTCTATTTCAATTGAATATTACGACTTGATAAAATCTAGTACACAGAGGTCTAATAAACTCCCAGGAAATTTGAATGAAATTCAGGGTTTTCTTTTTGAGTTACTTTTGTTTCTTGAGTATTCAGAGCTTGCTACGAATCGCCATTCCATAACAGTTTCTACTATCGGATTTTTTGTTATAGAACCCTGACTCCTAATAGCTGTGGAAGGTACAAAAAAATCGCAGAAAAACACAGTTACCACCATTGGATTTTTTTGTTTTGTTATGCAAACACACAAATGAAAAATTGTTTTTTGCAAATGAATATTATATTTTACAACCTGAAATGTTTCAAGAAGCGTGATATTTTTGCGATATTCGCCGATACGTCGACTTCCATTATTTTTTATTAAAAAAATAAGAGTGACAAAAATAATACCTATTCAGCGAATGATTACTGTTGTATTTGTGACAACATTTATTAATATCGAGCTTGTACATGCAAAATGTAATGAGTTATTAATTTCTTCCGAAAACACTGCTAATAACGACCAGACAAGTTGTTAAGGAATATAATTCATACTCTCGCACTCAGAAGAATGTCATGATCAAGTTACAAATGAGTATAAAATCCTCCTCTACACGAACGAAAAACTGGGCCAGGCAGGAGCTTCATGATTAATTTAGACAACCGTTCCGACTTTGAGTACAAATAAAACTAAACTTACATGAATAATAAGAAACAATAATACCAAGCATGAAAATAATTTTAAACTTTAACCATTAATTTGAAGCACTAGAGCAATGGTGTGATACAGTAAAACACAATTCATGTATTCAATATTAAAATAATAATTGAAGTAGTGGTTTAAACTCATTGCACATACTTTCTCATATACGTTTCTCCGCCTGCAGCATAGAGTGAGAAAAATTATATAGTGAAAGGTTCGTTTCTGGCAGAGGTTCTCGATATATTAGTCGTCTTCAAGTGCTCTATTCATGCTCAAAGTCGCTAGATGAATTTAATAGTCTTTTATTTGAAATTTGAAACTAAAATACATATGCAGAATATTATTTCAAAACATATAGCGACATATAGTAAATTAGTTTATTGTCCTCCACGTGTCATACGCAGTTTGACAATAAATTTATTATTATTATCATATCAGTCTCATAAATATCATAAAATTGTAATTATGTAAATTTAATTTCGTTGTAGACAGAAATTGATGTATTTTCGTATCTGCAGTGCGTTTGCATTCTTCCTACGTATTTTATCATTATCTCATATTTAATTTAAGTTTACGAAAAGTTTATTCTACGTCTGCTTGGTCCATTTACACTGCTAAATATTATTCAAGCTTCTTGAAACAGTCAACTAAGTGGAGCAGACAGAAATTATTTTACTGCATCTATACCAAACTTTCAACTGAAATACCTCTACTGCGGATTTAATGAATACTAATTGTACTTTAAGCAAAATTTTTGGAGCAGTTTTTGAGTCACATTCAAAAGAGTACTTAGACCTTCATGCAAAGTAACCCTTTGTTTTAAAGTAAAAATAAAATTAGAGCACATGCATCGACAACAAGTAAATTCTACCGTAAATACGAAATGCGAATTAAATATATTCATCCACTTACTCAGAATCACTGAGCACAGACGGACAGACTGACTGATTGACAGACAGACGGACGGACGTTATGGCAAAAAGAAACTTTTTCTCAATTGATCACCAAAAGGGATATTTCCGTCAAAATCTCGCTTTCGAATCTTTTATTTATTACGAACGATTACAATACTCTCTATCTACTACGTATATGAGAAAGCAGGAAATAAATATTTGATGAGAATGAGAAACCTATTTCATTGTTTATTGAAATCAATAAATTTCTTTTGTACTATAAAAGGAATGGAGTAGTAGGTACCTTTTAACCGCGGATTTGAAGAGGTTCAATTTAATACTATATTTTTTATCCTTGGGGAGAGATTTGTATAGAACGATTCCGGAATGATATGGCTCTTTCTTTTTTGCAGAGAGTGGTTGTATTTAGGATATAATATAAACAATAGGAAAAGGTGCAGTTAAAAGATTTTTATAAATTGATGTAAATATTTAATTATTTGAAATATATTTTTGAAACTAGGACTAGATACCCTATTACCATTTGTCTAAAGTTGATGTTTTAAAAATTTATAGTTATGTTCTTAAAACTTTTCGTGACCGGATGCAAACACAGAGGCGTAATTAACCAATCATTCTCTTCCATCCTCCTTCTCTTTCCTCTTATCATCATCTGTCGCTGCGAGTGAGACGCACCCAAATTAGTTCCGGTGCTCCTCCGCACGCGACGCCATTAGTTCGGTGTGCGGTCGCCGAGCGGCGCTACTTGTCTCGCGATGCTCCTTTGTCACCGGGGAAGCCCCTCCGGGTGAACCCGCGCGCTTCCATTGTTTTTTTTATTGATTCGCAGATGTTAGCGTTCAGACGCTTGTCGCCTGGCAACGGAGGAGGGAGATGGAAAAGGGCAGCATCTGGAAAAAGGAACACGGAAGGGATGAGCCTGATAAGAATGTGAATAAGGGCACGGCAAAGTGGTGCACTAGTTACAGGAGTTGCAAGGATTCAATGACCTGTAGAATTTAAGGAAGATAAGGTAAAAGTATTTCATAAAATACTAGGTAAACAAAGTATTTCATGGAAATGGGCCTTAAGAATATATATGCTTTCTTTTGGAATATATTAGCTAAAATACTTCACTGACTCTTCACGGAGGGAATCACGAAGGAGCATTTGCAGGAAAGAAAGAACTCGCGTACGAGCAAACATTTACAGAAATATAACATACAAATTTTTTATTTTTTAAACACTGAACCTACATTGAAAAAAATACCAGAGTTGGTTACTGATGTATTGGCTGCCAGCTGGACAGAGAATACATGAGCTCGCACAGCTAAAATCCGTGTACTTTGACGAGAATTTTCGACCTTCCGTATCACAGCGTACAGCATTAGCTCTCACAGCTTAAGTAGCTAATCTAGAAGATAAGAAAAGGGAACCTATAGTAGATGATGTTGCCAACCAGTAAGCACGTAATGTTGATTCGACGGGTGTCGATGACGACTATCTGCATGCCTTCTTCTCGATATTTCTTCTCGACTTTCTTGACGATATTCATTTTTATTAAAACTCCATTGTCTTACCTTGTTTCGACACAGGCGTACAGCATACGTTCTTATTTTTCGATGTCCGTCTTCAAGTATTTGACCGCGACAGTATTCGATCCAGGGTCCTTTCCCTCTGAAGGCGTGTACGCTAGCATTGAGCTACTGCTGTATAATGTTTTATTATCTTGTATTACGTTGTCTAAGAGTTGACACCATAGTATTGGTGCTATGAATAGTAAATACGTAAAATAGTAATCATCTCTAAAATCTTGAAAAATATATCTATAAATACCAAGAAAATAGTTTTTGTGTATCCAAACGTTTCTTTATTTTGAATATACTTGCAATTTACTCTTATTAGATTAATACATTTGAAAAATCATTATTTAAAATAATAATTAGGTATTCGCCAACATTAACCTTCAGAAATTCAAAATATCATCAGTGTACAGCTGCTCGACGTCAAGAAAACACTGTAAATATTCGTCGTCCAAACTTTAAATTTTGAGCTACGCAACGTCGGAATGGCGTCGTTTAGTCGTTGTAATGAAACATTTTGTTCAAGTAAACAACTATTCATAGTTGCGAAAGCCATGGTCGATTTGACTCCGTAAAACAATTGCTGAGGCTGCGCCCCCTCAGTCATGAGTCAACGAACCGAATGCATAGAAGGCAGCGCAGCCGAATGTCATTTAGCTGCAACTACGAACGAGATCAGCGGCGAGGAACAAACAACAGTTCTTGTTGCTATGTCGGATTTTTGAGCGGGGCTGAGCTGTTGCGCGCAAAACATATAAGCTAAAGCTGTTGATGTAATTTTCTTCCTCCCAAACAAAGCGTTAACTTCCGCAGTGATACAAAATTGGTCTCGTTCAGACGAAAACTGTTTTAGGGCAGCTACTGCATTAGCTGTGGCAGCTAATGGTATTGTCTGTCCGCTATACAGCCAACGCGTGAGCTATCACAACTAACGTTAGGCTGAGCTATCTGAGCTATCTAACTTATTTTTTTCCGTGTACTTCGGAAATTTACCAGGATATATAGTAAATATGTCATAGTTTTCACATCTGATATAAAGAATCAAATTACTTAAGTTTTGATGTATGGCCACTTTCATTTTACAGAAACTGCTCTAAATACGATGTATACGAACTATGAATCAAACAGATTCAGTTATTGCGTCACAATCACTGTGTAGACAGATATGGAGTTGTTTGAAAAATGCTCTCGCGATAACAAGATTCTTTTATTAGTGCGCTCTATTAAAATATTTTGCGCAAAAGTTCTTAAAACTATATTAATTAACGTTCACAAGATTCCTGAGTATTCTTGTCACAGCACTCATGGGAAGTACTGTACCAATTTCAGTTACTGTTTTCAACAGAGATTGAACTTGTTAATAGGTCAAAATTTTTTTTAAGAACATCGAAAACATCACCAAAGCAAACTATTCCACTTTGACACCACGTGATTGCAATGAAGGTTATTGTTTCACTTCGAAAATGTAGTTAGGTATTGTTTTGTTTTCTGTTATATTTCAGATATTCTTAAATAAACGTTAAATATTGGTTTCATAAAAATATTTCATCTCTCCCTGTTATAAGGAGAGTATGCCTGATTGTTCGAACAGCAATGCCTGTCACTGCGAGAAGTGATAAGGTGTGTCGGTTGCATATTTTCATGCAAACTTCCAATGATTATTTATACAGTTTAATGTGAAGCTATATTTTGAAAATAGTCTTTACTATGACTACCGTAGTCCCCAGTTGAATACTCACTATTGGTTACCGAAAAACATGGGCTGTCCGATTCCAATTTTCCTACGTTTTGTTTCAATTTTTATTGAATAACTGCCCCGTAAGGCTTGGACTTCTCTACCACATTATTGTGCATTAAATTTGGAATATGTGTGTTCGTTTCCTTATACAGATTTCATTGGAAATTATATTGGACTTTATTTAAAATCCGTCTCTTTGAATGGCTTCATTTATAACAGCCCGTAAAACTTTTAAAACGGTTTTAATCAAGTATTAAAGCAGCAAAGACCAATTTTTATCGCAAGATTTGATGAAAAGTAGTTTATTCTTTCATTAAAAAATTCAGTTCAATTAAACAACGTCAACAAGTCTACCAAAACACCTTATGATGGGACTAAATGAGTCAAATCGCTGAGACGTATAATTGTTTTCTTTGTTTTCATTGACATTATATTATAGCGCAACATCATGAATTATAACGATGAAAAACATTATTAATTTCATATCTATTAGTTATTTACCAACAATATTCGGGAACTCGCTTGACTCGTCTGAAATGCATGCGAGCTTACAAAAACATAGCGGATGAGCGCAAAGGATTCGTGATTTACGCATCACACATTGGATAAAGTATAACATGTATTTTGTAATCATCGGTGACATACAGATAAAATGTAAAAGATACGACACGGGAAACTTGCGACAAATCGAAGTAAATTCACTTCTTCACTTTAGTGTATTACAGTTGGTCTTTTTTTCGAAATAAGTGTTTTCTTTATAATACGCCATGTTTAGTAATTGCAATTATTTCATTTATATGGTCGGTGAGGTATATTTTTCATGTTGAAATTGTAATAACTAAATTTTACTCTGTTTCGTTATGTCGATTTCAGATATTGTAGCGATTTAATGCTNAAATTTTAAGTATATTTGGCAATTCATTGAAGTAAAGTAACAGTATATATTGTGGCAGAACGGGGTTTAAAAGTTAATAATTAATACTCAGAAAATAATTTTGAATGGTTATAAGTGAATGCCCCTGAGCTCTTCTCAGGGGTCCACAATACTAAGAAGGGTTCGATTTATATCAGAAGGAAAAAAAGGACCATGCAAAGGTTCCAATTAAGGAAAACGCAAGGCAAATAAATCCATTAATAACGCTATTTTAATACCTGGAGACATTCCTCCCACAAACGAATCACCCCCCCCCAAAAGACAAAACACAAACNATAAATGAGAGCAGACATTCCAGACAATTACAAACACTGGGGCATTTTGAATCCTATCATTAGCATACAAAATATTTTTCCTCTACCAACGCAAAACTACCTTTTCGAATCTCATGGATTACATATTAATATCCCAAATATTATTTTCCGACACGTGCGAAATCCTTTTTGTTTTCTCATTTTATTATCCACAAGTCAGTTTCATATTATCTCACTCTGCTTTCTGTCTCCGCGTACGATGAACGATGAAGATCCACTTCCAGGGTTCAGTCAAGTTTAACAATTGCTTCTCCCTTTCTTTTCTTTTTCTTCTTTCAAAATTAAATCTGAATAATTTCTCTCCGATACTAAAATGTCGTTTGTACTGCTGGTTTTGTCGAAAGAAGCCTTTGAGTACACACACGTAGTTACTTTGTGGGCGACTGGCCAAGAGGCGATGAATCCATTTAAATGAATGCTCGTGAAATAAACGCTTAAGTACAGTTTTATGACGCTGAATTTTCCGTAGAATTTTTATCTACCTATACCTCTGACAGTAAACCTCTAAATTTGAAGATAAAAGATAAGTCATAGAATTTTCGATCAGACACACGCCGATTGTTATTTGTCATGATTCAATAATAAATAAAGTTTCCTCCTTCAAGGAAGTATTCGATCAAAAATGTATAAGAATATTTCTAAGAGGTTAATGCATTTTGAAATCATTTTAAAGATCAAGTCGCGACCTGAAAATTGGGTTGTGTACTTTTCGACATAGAATCCTCTACAATTGTTTCGAAAAATAGTTTCAAAAAAGTTCATACAACACTGGCCCACTGACCGTGAAATTGCCCCTAATAATTATTGATTCAAAACTGAGAAATACATTAATTGTTACGCAATAGTTGCACGGTACGACTCTATACAAAATTATTCATTGAAAAAACTACATATCTCTTTGATTTCAAGGGAAACATTATAACATGACAATGGTTTCTTTATTTTTTGAAAAAAAAATTGATTAACTTTAACTCAATACCATCTTCTATTGTCCAAGAATATTTGATAATTTTCCCATCTTCGATGGAGTTTTTGAATATGGAAGTTTTGGATATGGAGGTGGATGAACCCACTCCCTCAACCTCCTCGAGGTGCCACACAATAAAAGGAAAATATCTATAAATGTTAAAGATTTGTCTGGAACGATTTGCAGATATTTGCAAAAATTGGAGATTATTTTTCAAGAGATAGCACAAGCACTATGAATATTTTCATCAAAAACTTTTCAATATATTTGGCACGAAATTCTTGTTAGCTGTAAGTTGATATATCCTAGAAGTATCTGGTCATAATGTTTCTTATCAAAAAAATCAGTGGGGAGTATAAAGGTATTTATAATTCCCCTGAATATTCTCTCATATGGCTGTGCGTACTGTACATAAGAAACGTTGCATGGGATGGTGCAAGAGAAATCTTCCATCATGCCCTCCCTGCCCTTCCTCCGAAGCTGCTCTCCGCGACGGACGCCACATCCGGCGCCGAAGCGAAGGTCTGGCGTCACTCCGGAAGCCCTTCGCCGCATCTGGGGAGCGAACCGACCTCTCGCCTCCAACCCATCCCTCCAGGATGTCTTGCCTCCGGGTTGAGGTTGGTCCTCCGGGCCGGATATCGGTCACGACGGCATCGGCACAGGAAGCCCTCGGGCGCTCCCGAGATCTCTCGCCCGCTTCCATACGCCGTGAAGGAAGATGGGTCTGCTTGCCTTTCGATGTTCACGAGGACCAACACTATAATGCAGAGTGATATGTTGGGAGACGAGAAGAAAACGTACCATTCCACGTGAGTGTCCCCGAACTGAACTCGGGAGAAAAGCTGATCTCCAGTGTTACGCGTTAAATCGAAAACATTCACTTCATAGCATAAGAAAAAAGTCTGCAATCAAATGAGCAGATACAAATTTTACAGAAAATTCTGTGTCACAAAACTGAATTTATGCTATTATTTTTCGACTACATGTCATCTTAAAAACGTAGTTATTAGCACTTCAATATTTGCACAGTTGATATTTCGTGAGAATTTGTGTAGTTTGCTGACGCAAAATCCCTCTGACGTCTTTTAATGGAGGGAAATAATTTAGATTTGATTTCGAAAGTGAAAAAATACAAAAGAGAAATGTATGTTTACGTCTCAGTGTGAACTATATAAAACTGAATATGAACGCTAATAGATGTACTTCTAACTGCATTCAAAATGAATTAACACGCCACGGACCCTTCTGTCTGTGGTGTTTTCACTGTGCTCTCACCTACAGGTCATGATGTTCGATTTGATCAGTGGAAAGTATTATGTTTATGTAATACACAACACAGACACTCGATGAATGTCAAATGAAAACTGACCCGTTCTTAGAGGTGCAGGTGACATATGGATAGGGATATATAAGGGAGAACAAGAGCAGATTAAGGGTAAGCAAAGGACGATGTTTTGCAAGTCAGGAAGTACTCCGATTGCACCGTCCTTTTACTATTTATCGTGAGATGGTTCGCATAAAGGGCTTATGTTGTTTGCATCAAGAAATACGGTACAAAGTTTGCATGCAAGGCGTGGTTGCAAGCAATTTTGCGACTTATTATAAACCATAAAGATAGGGAATGCGGATTGTGACGCGGGAATATTGGATGTCAATCATGTGTTATGGCAATGCGGATTCTGTAATTAGAAAAGATTTCAATATGTGAGATACCTACAACGACAATATATGTGGCATTTCATGAGTGTTAAAGAGATAATATCCACAAGGGAGTAGTACAGTAACTTTGAAATAACTTACTACAATGATCAAGGACGTCATTAGGGAGATGTCACCAGCTGTCAGTGGACACTGTGACAACGAGGTGTGGTTTGTCAAAGCTGGACTTTGATATACGAAATAAAAAATACCACGCAGGGTTGACTCGGTTAAACCAATTTAAATAAAGCTTTAAAGTTCATGGGTTTCTGTGATTTAATACTTTTGCAGTTCTTCTCATCTTCTTATTAGGACAACTATGACTGTAACTTGAGACATTCATTTTAAAAATAGAAATGCAACAGTTTATCGGTAACTTCTGACAGTAACAGTAACATTATTGTACATTTGTGCTATTAGTGATCAGGCAACAATATGATTGTAAGATAAAATGTCATAGACGGTTACTTTTTATGAGATTCGAGATAAAAGTATTTTCACGGTATTCAGAAATGATTTTTGTAGTACAATCTTTTCTACTAGCACTACTTCCAAATTATATTCCATGTATTTTAATAATGACTAATATTTTAATTAACTTTCTAATTTTATTCCGATACGAACTTCACAATCTTTAAAATTACGTTTTACTGAATGTGAATATTCTTACCAAGATCAATGTTTCTCTTTACTATATCAGGACAGACATTGTTATTTATCGTTCATCATCAATTATACACCAAATAAGAGTCATTAGACAAGTATTAAGTGAACATAGTGGTTTAACTTACAAACGTCAGGTTTTTTTCCCCGTTTATTTAAGAATCTGGTTATGTATCATGACCTAGAATTCGGAAAATGTTGGCCCTGTAAACACGAGTCACGCTTGGTGGGGATGAATTCCGAAACTAATGCTATTTTATATTTAAATCAAAAGTACTACCGTTTCATATTAAAGCAAAATACGATAATTAAAAAAAAATCTGTTTACCTTGTTCCCAACAATTGTTGCAGAAATCTACATTATTCCGGAGAACACCAGGATATCCAGAAATGATCATTCACTGTTTTATTATGCAGAAAAAAATTCCCCCAAGACTGCGCACCTGTCCAAGTTCACCTGAAAGATGCAACACACAGCACTCCTGAGTGCGACGGGTTTTGCCCCTTCAGAATCCGAAACGAAATTTAAACAGAAGCGATTACGAACTTATATTAATCATCTTTTACAGTTACTTGAACGTTTTTGGAGAACGATTTAAGAGGTGGTATTTTTTTCTTTAGTAACTGAAAAACACATTTTAAATTATCCTGAGTATAAACCCAAGAACATTTAGTAACCCCGTCCTTGCCCGGTTTTTTTCTCCGGTTTTGCTTCGGGTAGAGGCGGATTTCTTATACAGGTTCTCTAGGCTTCGTCTAGGGGCGTGTTTATCGTAACAATAAATCGTGAATTAAGTTATTTCAATTCTTATTATTTTTAAACTACACTCAGTGTAATCTATAGCTGGATAATATTTGTACATGAAAAATAAATTTTTTGCGTTAAATTAGAAACATATTGACATTCTATTAGTATTATAACTCGCAGCAAACATTTTATCTTATCTAGGAATTTTTGCTTAAATTTCTGAATCCGCCTCTGCCTTAGGGCCCTTCATCGGAATTGATGGGATGGTCCCTTGCTTGCTTCCGGAAAGTAAATTACTTTATTGTCCTCCACGTGGTCATACGCAGTGTGTACTGCATTTTTGACAATAAATTTATTATTATTTTGTTAGACCAAGGATCAATAAATTTTTCTTAGCTAAAACATTTGTTTATCTTGGTCCTAAAAGTTCTAACCTGTGGTCTAATAACATTACATAAAGTTCAAATTTAAAAACATTTGCAAGGAAAATGGGAAATCGAGTCAATGATTTGAACGACTTAAACTTTCTTGTTAGAATTTTATGAAAATATTAATAAACTTTCTTGTTGTATTTTAAGGTAGTATTAACAATAGTACCTAATTACCCAAACTATGTTCACTACTGGTAAGAATGTCAGTGTTCAGTGATAATTTTATCGTAGCAGATAAAAATGCTTGGCAGTGGCCACTCAGTTCATTTGTAGTTTTGAAAATGAAGATTTGAATGGACTGACAATTATTCCGTAAAAATTTATTATTATTATTCCGTTTTTTCTTAACATAACCACTATTATACTTTATGTTGGTGGTTATTAGTCCGTACCTGCCAACCCTTAAAAATTGTATTATTGAAGGAATAAATAAATAAATTTATTGTCAGAAAAACAGTAGAAACTGCGTACGACGAAGTGGAGGACGATAAACTAATTTACTCTCCGGAAGAAAGCAAGGGACCATCCCATCAATTCCGATCAAGGGTCCTAAGACAAAGGTGGATTGAAAAATTTCAGCAAAAATTCCTAGATAAGATCAAAAGTTAGCTATGAGTCATAATACTAATGAACTATAATTAGTACTATTATTATCATTATCTATTACGACAGATAATTATATTTATTATGTAAATCATGTAAACTAAGTTGTAAGGGATCGTAGAAAAAACACTGAAATACAGTGTACTTCTAAACAACAGTGTAATAATCTATACGAAAAAAGTGAATTGATATTTTTGAGGCCTGGAAGTGTGCTTCGTTGGAAGAGGAGTACACTAGTATCTTTACACCACTAAGTACGTACACACAGACTACAACCCGTGGAAAAAAATTCCTCCTGAATAAGATATTCTGAGACGGGAACAAGGAAAAACACGTCAATAATTCATACAGAAAATTCATTACTGAATACATTCACGCGAAAGTAGAACATTCCCTCCAGAGACTGAGAGAACTCACGGAGTCGCAACAACTGGAAGCTGGAGCAGTTGAAGAGCAGAGAAACTTCTGGCGAGAGGAGAAATAGCGTCTCATGAGAATTGAGCAGAACCAACTGCTCAGCGGTCGCCCCGCCATTTGCAATGCAAAGCCGTGGCCAGACGTCCCTCCTTTTCCCCACTTCCCCACAACCACTCACTTGTCTCGAGATGGTTGCATCGCTCGCCACCAGAGTGTGCTCGAGAGGCTGAAGAACGAAACTTGTGCTCTTGTTAGAGAAATATCTCCAACAAAAATTAAGTAAAAAGTTAGAAGAAAATGAAAGTTAATGAACGTGTAAAAGAACTGTGCATAACTCAGAGAAGTATGTCATCTCTTCTCATTATATACTACGCTATCTAAGTGTCTTTTCATGTTTTTATACAAAGTATATTATGAAACATGATTGCCAGACGTTGTAAGTTATTGTATCTAAACATACACACGCACCGAACTACGTTGGAGTCTGCATTGTATGAAACATTGAAGACAATGTCTATATTTTGTACGACTAATAATTTCTCTTAACCCTTCTTTAGTTGAGGGTTCGAAGTTTATTTTTTCACCTAAGGTTAACAATACTAGCATGTAACTAGCAGAGCTCACTCATCTTATGTGTGTTTTGCGTACACAGAATGATCCCGAATTCACGATACTAACATTAAGGATTGGTACGGGACACTGTAACAATCATTTTTTGGCAAGGATTGTATGGGCGCGATTGACGCTGTGAGGTGCAAACACAAGAAATAAGAGTTGAAAGTTGCAAAGTCGTTGACAAGTGCAATGTTTACAATAACTGTTCAAAATTGTGTCCATCAACAGTGATACATGCTTGACAGCATCAGTGGAGCGATTGGCACACACATTCGAAGATGTCGGGTATTTCACGCACACGTGCAGCAGCTACGGATATTCACGCATCAAGAGAAGTCGCATAAACAAGACTCTTCATTTGTGCCCATAAAAAGTGATGTTTGCGCTTCACCGTGTCACTTGCGCCCATTCATTCCTGCGCAATAAAATATTGTTACAATGTCCTGTACCAAACCTTAAAATTTGTACCATGAATTCGGAATCACCCTATATATTATGCGATAAGCAAAGTCGTACCCAACAACATAAACACAAAGTAATTATTTTAAATAATTTGTAGAAATTATAAAGTAACAAACGATTTTGGTGTTTTAAAGGGGAGAGGGAGGAGCATATTATGTTGTATTTTCGGATCAGATATTGTAAATCTGCATATGCCTTTGGGCTTTTTGATCGATATTGATGGGATGTTCCTTTGCTTTCTTACTGCTATGATCTTACACAAGCCTCATATTGTTTTGATTTTAATCCCATTAAAAATGAAGTACAAGGATAAAAAAATTACACAAAATAAACCAAATTTTTAAATAAATCTATGGCAAATCAAGAAAAAAGTGTGTAAGACGGTAGGTGAATGTAGAAGTTACATTCCGATCTACGGCGTCCATCTTGCGGACTCGTCTAACGTACTTTGCTCGTGAAAGTTTTCCATGAAACTGTGACAGAACCGTACAAAGTGCAGACTGTTATTTTTTAACGGATACTTGACGAGAATAAAGAAATAACCGAATCGTTGGAGCATCTATACATGAGCAGTATCACAACACACGTGACCTTTGATGTTAGCGAATGGGTAAGCATTTGGAGGACATACTTCACCTCGTTAAGTTGAGTGTTCTCTTTCGTCGCTAGAGGCGCCCCAGTCACCTCTCATATTTTTTCTTTCCAAAGCGAAGAAACGAAAGACCCTTTGAAGAACCTTTTGGTCCCTTTGAGATTTTCTACCATAACTACGAGTGGATTGATAAAGAAGAAGGGCTAAGGAAGGTTAGGACGGTTGGAAGATAGAAAACACACAACCAATGAAGTTGTAAACCTGATTCTAAGGTATTTTTCATTACTTGCAAGATCGTCACATGTAATTTAGCACAAAGTAGTGGTGGTAAACTATAGCAAATACTTTTCGTTCAAATTATGCACTAAAAATAATTTTTTATGTCTTAAAGAGTCATACATTTTTAACTTCCTGTGACGCAATAAAGACACAATTTCAACCGTAAAGTATGAAGATTGTTTTCCTACGTTTTTGATAAATTCGGATAATTCCCAATTCATCGATTTAAAATTTGTTATTGAGCATTAGTTTAATTAATTAAATTATTTTATTAAAATATATAATGCATATATTTTAATAAAATGATGTAATTAATTAAATGCTCAATAACAAAAATAATTTTGTTTTACAAAAATGTAAATAAGAGGGCTCAAAGGACAAAGTTCTTGACAAGCCCTTAATCCCCAACAACAACAACAGCAACAACAACAACAATAATAATAATAATAATAATAATAATAATAAAGCTTTTACTATTGTGACAGCGGGAATTGTTAGTAGGTTTCTAGGGGTAGTGTAGTGTATTTTGATAGTAAAAATCTGTACAACAAATTTTGCAAAAATACCAAGAATCAGAGAATAATTATAGTAATAATAATAATAATAATAAATATAGAATGCAAACATGCTTATTTTTTCATATTTAACTCTAATTCAGAGTTTTATTGAGAGAGCTGAGAGGCGTGCATTGTGTGTATAATTTACGTCAACAAGATGAACACGGTGCAGGAAATGAGCAAGTGATTGTGTCAGAGTAATGAGGGAGACGCCGCATAATGCGACGTCCAGAGCCCGCCGCCGCAAGGAGGAAGTGGCGCCCTAAAGCGCACGGTGCAGTGGCGGCCTGCGGCTCGCAATAAACACTTCGTGGAGTTGAGACGGCGTCGTAAAGCTCACGACTACGACTTACACGAGCACACACACGTCACGGATCGTGTGTCGTCATGTTGTCTTGCGTTATTTCCTAAAATATGTTTATTTCGTTATTTCCGTACTTTCGTGGGATTACATTTTCAATTTTTTTAATTCCAAAAATTGAAAACTGGGAAGAAACAATGCCTAAAACACTTCACGACTTCACAATTTGATTATGGGAATGAAAACGATGTTCTTCTCCACCTTTATTTAATTTTGCTTCTACAATTGAATCACGCACGTTTAGTGCATTGTCCACCACTGGCGGATCTAGACCGTTATCACGGGGAGGAGGGTAACCGGGGAGCATTTTTGTTTAAAAATTATGGTTTTATTACACAAATTTGATAGGTATTTCCTTTAAATAAAACGCTCAAACAAATAATTAACAATTAAAAATCTAGTATTATTTATAACAATTATTTATTAAAGTTATAAATATGGCATTATTAATTTTATTAATCAGGTCTTATTAATAACAATAACAATTATATTATTAATAACAGGTATTAATCTGGTAAAATTTTTACAAAGTAAGCCATTTATCAACTTCAATTTTATCTGTTAAGAGTTCAGGTCCAATGGCCCACTTCATCCCCGCCCCCCGACATCCGCCACTGCCTTACACTGAAATGGAGATAGTCTTAAAGAAAACTCTAGGTTGTTTTGGTTTCCGCGTCTTTATTACGCTAGAAAGTAATATTACTCGTAGTAAGTAGAAAAGAACGATGTGTCGGGATTTTTCACTCCGGATATAAAGACCCGCACTCACGTCGTTGCACGTAATACGATTCCGATTCGTTCCAAGTCGAAGAACGAATCTTGGGCAAGCGAAGGGAAGGGCGATGAGCGATGGTGGCTGTGCCCTTCGCTCGATACAGCGAGGAAGGCGCTTGGGGAGGAAGGGCCACGGCACCTGGGGCCCCGAGGGCAGAAGCTGCAGCCACGCGAGGAAGATGCAGGCGCTGAAAGATAACTCCACATGGGATCCTCAGTCCTCCAGAACCAATCACTCAACGTCTCTCCGTGTTTCATTGGATGGAGTCGTCAAATCATTACTTAACGTGGTTCCGCAGACAGAATTAAAACATTCGAGGCAGTGCTAGCGCAGGGAGAATTAAANTGGATGGAGTCGTCAAATCATTACTTAACGTGGTTCCGCAGACAGAATTAAAACATTCGAGTCAGTGCTAGCGCAGGGAGAATTAAATCACTGAAATATCTTAATTCGGCATAAATAAATACACAGAGTAACATTTGTACTTATTGTGATTTCAACTCGAAAATCGTACCTCACCGATCATTTAAATGATATAATTGCAATTGTAATTGATGGTAAAATACATTGCGTCTTATGGAAAAAACACTTATTTTCAAAAAAAGACCAACTTATAAAACACAAGAGTGATGGAAGATTACTTTGATTTGTTGTAAATTTTCCGTAATACTCTTTACATTTCTTATATCTATATGTCATCGGACATCTGAGAATGATATTTCACTTTTTCCGAGGTGTGACGCATTAATTACGAAACTGTTCCGCTCGGCCGCCATACTGTTACTTGATCTTACGTATTTCAAATGAGTCAGAAAGTTACTTAATATTGTTTATATCATACTATTAACTGATGGATAGAAATTATGTTATGCTGAATGAAAATGGGAGACGGGACCGAACTTCGAACTCGGGACCTTCATCTCAACGCGCTCGTGCGCTAACCAACTGCGCCATCCCGTTCGCCTCCCGGGCCCGTCTTCCATTAACATTCAGCTTGTGAGACCCAAAGACCTCTGAGGTAGTCTGATAGAGACTGTTCCTCATATGAGGCGACTCCCTTAGGAAGTACTTTGTTTTGGGTCGTATTCACCAATCCAGGCTCATAAACACAGTGCAAGCGCGTTGAGCTCAAGGTTCCCAGTTCGAATCTCGGTCCCATCTCCCATATTCATTCAGCATAACATAATTAATATGTTACCTTGCGGTGATGTTACCGCGATTTAAGAGACCGATATGTGATGGATAGAAATTAAATCATGTTTTTACATCGTCATAATTCATACTGCTGTGTTTATGACAATTACAGAATACATAAATAAAATAATTATACATCTCAGTAATTTGACTAACTTGGAGAGCTGCTCCCACCTTAGAAGTAAAAAAGAAAATTGTATGAATGAAAGTAAAAAACTTTTAACGTTAAAAAATGCATTAAATACATTCCCAATCTGTTAAAATATTTCTTTGCTTTAGTCAGAAACTTATTTAAACTATTGAAATATTTTTATAGAGAACTCCAAGCATGTCTCAAAATATATTTCACCTTAAGCAGTGTAGCTTTCTTTTCGCACATGCCCATCATCTACGTTATGACCAGACAGGTATAATGCGATCATATTGTTTGCAAATAATTTGAAACAAGATCAAATAAAAGGAAATATTACTTTCTTCATAGATAACTTTTTGTTCGAATCAAATTGTTATTAACAGCTACCATTATTCATAACTACCATACGGAGTAACTTACGTATAACGAAGAAATATAGACGTTTGAAGTACTTGACAAAAATTACACGAACTTACCGTAACATAAATCTGACTTATCGTCTAGAGTTGGAGTATATTACTCTCAGAGTATGTTAATCCGTTGTGTACAAACCCTGCAACTATTGGACAAATGAATTCTTTGGAGATATTGTCCTTCGGGAACAAACAGATGAATATTTCAAATAGTTATTTTTTTAGATGCAAATAAAAAAAGCTATGCATGTTCTGTAATAGTCAGCATCTCTACAAGTAACACGTCATCACACAGCACACCGTAATAAAAAAATTGGGCAAAATAGCATTATGAGATTAATACATCGCGCAGACTCGGACGTTATCAAAGTAAATAAATAATTTGAGAATACCATTTATTTAGTCTTTATCTATTTATTTGTTTATTCTTGCATCATGATTTCGTAAGTTCTAAATTATTTATTTAATTTGATTACATAATGGGCATTAATAGTTTTAAAAAATCGAATTTCAGAGAATTCCAAAATGGATATTTTTTATGAAAATCTGCAGATAAATTATAATTACTCCATTTTCTTTATACAAGTATCTAAAAAAATTCCAATGCGTACGATTCACATGACACAACAGATACCAAAATAAAACTTTTCATACCAACTTTTACTACTTTACAGTAACATCCAAACATGAACAACGCTTTCATGAATATTAGATTTCATGAATATATGAACTTAACGGAGCAGTTTTCTCTCACTTGACGAAGGAGGTATTTAAGGAGTTTCGTCAAGACGTAGCTCATGAAACTTCTTCGGAACTCCTCAGCACTAATGGCCTTTACACCGTCTCACTCAGGTAAATTGTGTAATCAATCTTACGAAAACTCACACACCGCGTGTAAATCAATGTCTCTCGCGATAGATGAAATAAACAAATAGAAATTTATTGTCAAAAATGCGGTTTAATACTCAGTGTGACCACGTGGAGGACATAACTATTTTTTTCCGGAAGTAAGCAAGGGACCATCCCATCAATTATGATCAAGAGCCTGAAGGTAGATGTGGATTGAAAATTTCAACACTTTACTCCTTAGATATGAATAAAAAGTTAGCTACGTGTAATAATATCAACAGAAAACCAATAAATTTGTGTTAAATAAAACTGCTGAAATTTTCAATCCGCCTCTGCCCTTGATCGGAATTGATGGGATGGTCCCTTGCTTGCTTCTGAAGATTAAATTATTTATTGTCCTCAACGTAGTCATACGCAGTTTGAACCTGATTTTTGACGAAAACTTTATTTTATTTATGTATTTATTAACATAACTTAAACAATACTTTGACGAACTAAAAGAATAAAATTGGTGAGTGTCTTTCCCTTTAGTTCAATTATGTATTCCATTTCCTTCTTCAGGCGTTTCGTAAGAATGCCCACACGACCTTCCGAGACCCTTCCATCCCTTTTCCAGAAAGGAAATCTACTACAAGTCGTTAAGCAAGAGAGTGAACGATGAGTCTGCCTAAGGGCGAAGAATCGCGAAGCAGGAGAATCACGATCCTCGCGCTCGACTGAACGACTCCGGCGAAGGGCCTCGGGCCCTAAAGCCCTGATTCGATAACAAACGCTCTTCGCCTCAAGGACAACCGTCCTCATTTCCATGCGATCGAGAGACTCCGATGCTTCGAGCAGCACCAGTCTCTCAGGTCAATAAAAGATGTCAAATGAGGGGTTTTCTTTGTTTAGTGGGGTGTTAAGTTCGCATTGAGAACACAATCGTCGACACTCAGATGGTCTCTGCTTTCAGTTGTAATCAAACTATGATTAATACTAACAATAGTTTGATTAATAATATCCCATGATTATTCAAACCTTCATTTTTTGGGACGATTGGACAACATTGAATTAAGGTAGGGTTGGCAATTAAAGCTCATTGTCACATTACGGCGACAGAAAACATACTTATATTCGTTTGACTTGCGTCACAGTTCATATACAGGCAGTAAAAAAAGGATGGGACACAAAAGGAGGTGAGAAATGTATCAAAAATTTATCAAAGCTTTCTAAGCCGTATTCGACACGTTGTGGAATATTACAGGGACACTTTTGTATAGGAGAATGCATCATCCACCCGTGAATAATGTATTTTTTTCTTGTTAAAATGTGGGAGTAATCAACGTAAAAAAATATACATACTCTTTTCATTGAAAAGTTCAATGTGAGTAAACAACACTAATGATAACTCTTGTACATTTCAAAGTAACTACTAAGCGGTAATTGAATAAAACATAAGTAACTTTAAAAAAATGTATACACCCATTGGTTGGAATGCAAGTCACTCGTAATACTATGAAGCCAGTGAAGCGTCGTACCTCAAGAACTTCTGGACCTTTTTAAAATAAATACAGCCAATATGATTTTACTTTTTATAAAATATAATGCTAAAATTAAAAAAAAACGTTAAAAATAATTATAACAGAAGTTTCTAGTTACGTCACATATCTTAAGAAGTTTGATATACCTTATGTTTAATTTTGATTTGTTCCATTCCTCTTTTAATAAACCAATTTGTATGTTAATTTTGTTTCTTTTTAGATATGTAATCGTAATACGTGAATTTTGTGTCCAGCATCTTTTTTATCGAAAACTCTATTTTAAACATGTCAAGACAAGGTTTTAAGAAGGTATTACTGACAAGAAAATTATAATTAGTTACACCTCACAAAGCATACTATTAATTTATAAAAATATGATAAATATTTCAACTGAATTGTGTATTCAATGTAAACAGTATTTGAAGAAAAAATTGATCTGCAGTTAGTTGGGCGTTAATTGTCTACTGCACCTCACACTTCATGGACGTCGCGTTGCCAAAATAGCATTCATTCTTCAAGGAACAGCGATCGCTGAGTCCAATCATGGCCCAATAAATCATGGGTTTGGATTCCGCGGGCAGCTTGGTTTTTTAAAAGATAATTTTGTCAAATAATGACACAGATATTTTCAATTTTTAAAACATGAAATATACAGAACTGAACTTACATGTTTAGAGTTACTGCTTCGCAGTCACGGGGACCACAATGGGACGAGGGTAGAGGTGACTTGCCTCCGGTCGTGTCTTTCGAAGGGGTAGCATTTCAATTTCTTCACGAAACTTGATTATAATTTCTAACGTTAGAGGAAAAACGGAGAGTTCAGACGAAATTCAGTCTCGGGTTATGCTTTTACCAATGGAATTTTGTAGAATTTGTCATGACGGACGCAATGAATACAGGATTAGATTAACCTCACGACGCAAAATACATTTTCAGGCGTAAAATTCTTGGAGATTTGAATTACCTTAAGAATAAGATAAAGATAGTAACTGATATTACATCCTATTGCTCTTACATTACTCATCCATGTCCACATTAATAAAAGTCAATTACGAGGAATGGGTATCGGAAAAATCGTTGAAATTACTCGAAATTTATAAAGAAACTTCTCAAGAGTTATTGCAATTAAAATCCAAAGTTTGATTAGTATTGATGAATTACAAAGTCAGAGAAAAACAATTAAAATTGGCTGCTAATCAGTAGATGTGAATCTTCACTCGCATAACTGTTGACTATGAAGGTTTTTAATGTGTCCTTCAGAGTTTAATTGCGTTACGTCAAGAGGATGATCCACTGACCGTATAATCTACGTGACCAAAGTGAAGATTTGATAATTTAATAATAATAATAATAATAATAATCTGCAAGTGAACAATGCTCGGTGGCAAATGGAAAACGTATTAGATATAAGAATATACATAATACGATACTGTGAAATAAAAAAAAATCTTCGCCCAAATATCTATAAAATACACACATACGAAATAAAATGCTTAGAAAATTAGTATACAATAAGCAAAAAGGATAAACTCCTAAGAAATTAAAAAATTAAATTAGGTCAATATGTGTGTATA
>NNCF01127484.1:502237-536775 GCA_002313205.1 Laupala kohalensis | reverse complement strand
ATGCGTCTTCCTAACCGTTACTATATTTCAATATCGCTTTGTGGTATACCCCGATTCAACATCAATATTCAACATCAATATTTAAATCAAAATCACCACTTTTTTAAAGTGGACAGTGGGTATTATTTTTGGGTCACCCAGTTATCTTCGTGGTTAGATCCGTCACAACATAATGATAAGAAGAATGTCCTTGAATACCGTTTGGCATGATGAGTGCTGATGGACCAAGATCGGACCTTTGCTGTAACAGAGAACTTCCTCGAGACCGTGTTCTTCATCACCGCAACCCACAAACTGCACGAACTTTTTCTCGAGCTCGAAACCGGATTCTACTCTTCAAGCACCCTTTGAAGGCTTCCTGGCGGTCTTCAGACCTACGCAAGGACTTTTCGTCCGGCGAACAATCCGAACTGCGAAAAGCGAGGACGGTGATGAAGTCTAAGACGAATCGTTATTGTTCGCTGGAAGGTACACCGAATTGCCCGAAACCATGTTGTTCAAGATCAGACCAAGGAAGTTTAATTGAAATCGATAATTTATATCTGTATTATTGTTATTATTTCTTGATATCAAACGTAACAGAACAGTAAAAACTAAAAATTAATTTTTAAGATAATGATGTAAAATTATCAAATTATTTATTGTCAAAAAGGAGTTACAATCTGCGCATGAACATCTGGAGGAAAATAAACTGCTTTACTCTCTGGAAGCAAGCTAACCTAACCATGGCATGTGTTCCTAGCAGAGACAGATTTAAGTTTCTACGATCCTAGAAAAGATCAAGACGTGCGTCATCCTAAAAAAAAGAACAACGATATTTAGCAATTGGTAACAAAGTATATAGAATAGTTAATAATAATATTCTTATTTGATAATTACTATTATCATTTCTTTAAATTATTACGAAAATATTTGTATCTAATCCTAACAAGTGAACGAAGAAGCTACTGTGATCTAGTACAGTCATTTGTCGCATTTGTCTCCAACCACAAACAGAATAACAATTTCAGTTGGCAACCCAGTAATGTCATATAAAATGCTTTATTATCAGCTAGAGAAAAGCTACGATAAAATACGCAACGCTAACGCACTCACGAAGTACAGAAGAGACTTAGCATTTTGTATGTTAACGCATCTTCATTATGAATCAAGTACAGGTAACATTAAAAAAAAGACACATCCTTTACCATTATATGAGAAACGAATTCATCATTATAGAAAATGAGTTTGCAGACCGACGAATTAAAAACGATGAATTTAGTACACCGCGAGGCTTAAAACATTGCTACCATTGGTCTAAAGCTAAGCACAGTGGGTATATTAGGAGTGTGACCGATCACCGTATACCGCCTTTTTTTCGTCAAATTGGCATGTTTTTCAAATATGCATAAGATGACACTCTTTCAAAACAGATTAATTAGTTATGTTTAATTGACTGAATAAACGTGCAAAAGAATTTCTTCCCTAATTTATTGACATATATTTAGAATTGTATATGAATTTAATATCATTCGTTCCAAATTGTCGAAAAAATGGCGTAAAGCTGGACACGCGTCGGTCACACTCTTTCGAGACTCACTCTGAAGCTAACTCACTCTCAGAGCACTCTGGCGGTCCCGAAACTAAGCAACACTTCCACCTTGCGCGCAAGGGGGAATCCCAAGGAAGTCGTAAAACAGTCAGAGAGTAAACACACTTCTCCACAAGAAACTGTACCACTTGCGCCACGAGATGGCAGCAAGGCAGATGAACACGTAGGGGTATCATTAAATATTTAAAGGCCGAAATTAACTAAAACTTAACTCGGTGTTAAGCTGTAATTGGGAACGCAATTTCATTCGGTCATTTGCGTATCAAAGGAACGATTTCTTTGGACTTCCGAAGCAAAAAAGTGCTTCTCCTTCTTGTAATAGCTTTTATAGAATCGGAAAATCCAGAACATAACCCAAAATTTAAAAACAAATTGCAGGAAAAGTTTTTGTACAAATAATTTTGTAATTTGTTCCATCAAAAGTAACGTAATTCTCTTTAACGAGAAGTTAAAGTACCAACGTAAACATAAAAACGCGGAGAAGAAAATAAAAATGGGCGCAATAACATCAAATATAATGAATTAAAAAATGAAAGTAAATTAATGGAAAGTAAATTGAACTGCATTTAAAAGTTGTAAGTAGATCAGTTAACATACAGTGTTCGTTAAAATTAACAAAGTCGTGTAAACTAAACCGATGGAAAAATTTCTGTAATAAATAAAACTGTATCATTGCTTCTTTTAAATAACTTTTTTAAAATTACAAATACCTTTTCAAATAATTTCTCAGTCAAAAGTCAAATAAGAATAAATAATTTTGCCTTCATTTATTAATTAAAGGGTTATGTGTATGAAGGCCTGAAGTAACGCTATATTTAATTTTTTACTTTAATAGACAAAATATAATACTTCAAGATTTTATTAGTTTAAAGAAAACCACAATTGAACAGCATTGTGACTTTGAACAGTTTCTAACAGCGCTGTTTTTAATAAAAAACAAAACCGTAGAAAAAAATTACAAAGTTATACATTTTTATCTTTTTTCTCTGATTCATATATAACTTCGTTCACAGCCTCCATTCATTTATGTAGCTAACTTAATTTTTGCCAAAAGTCACTTAGTCTATCATATTTATCTACATTAGACTTCCATTGTAATGTGTATTGTTGCCTCTGACTTCTTTTGATGCGACTACTTTCTTTTTTGCTTGTTTCCTCCAACCAAATTGTTTGTGTCTAGCGAGTTAAATCTATATATTTATATAAAAACGGAATACCACTCACTCACTGTCCACCTAATCACGAAATCTCGAAATTGGAGGTTAAAGTTTATGTACGTATCCCACCATAACTCTAGTGCGTCCGGAACAATTTAAAACTAACTTTATACACAAATGACTATCTTATAATAAGCACTCGGGGGGTAAGACATCTCTGGCACCGCTTGGGAGTGGGTGAGAAGAGGGTGAAGTGTGAACATAATCTAAAAAATCTTATAATATATTTGAAACCATAGTTATCGGTGCTGTTGAGATGGATAAAGAGGCCTCCAATGCTTCGTAACTTCACAATTAGTCCAAATCGGAGATATAAAACCCTTAGCTTCCTTCGGGTAGGGGTGAACACGGATGGCAGGTTAAAATTATCGAAAACGTCCGATATGGGTGTTGAATGCATCCGTTTTGCGGTCGCACAAGAGAAGAGTAACACTCTCAATGTCGCTGAAGTCCACGATCACCACCTATGGCGGAATATACACCGGTTGGGTTAAGGGATGAAATATAAATATAATTGAAAACGACTTATTAGTGTTGAGATCGTAATTTTATAGGCAACAGGAAATAGTGGTGACATTTTCGAAGTCCCCAAAGTCCAAAATCAGCACATATACACCCTTTGCACCCCAAGGGTGGGGATGCTATGTACAAATAAAAAAAAAGATGATAGATAGATTAATGATGATAAATCGATAGAAAACTGTGAATGCATCCACAGTTTTCAGCATTGCTGAGTTGATTGTAACATCTTGTAATCGTGTAAGGCTATATTGCGCACCCATAAGAAGTAAGACACTCCTAGAACCCCTGGGTAAGGGATGGGAGTGAGTTGAAATGTAAATATAATCGAAAGTCACCAAACGTATGGAGATCAAACGTTTAGTGGTCGCTGAGATTAATAATGACATTTTCGATGCTGATTAAATCCACGATCCGCCCTATAACCAGCCCCAGCACCTCGGGGAAGGGTATGCCATAAAAAATAATGGAATATAATATCTGTGACTAAGCCTGGCTGAAAATGGTGTACAGTTGTGGAAGGCGAACGGGTGGTGTAGTGGATAACACCCCTGCAATCAAAGCAGGAACCCCAGGTTCGATTCCCTGTTCGTCGCAATTTTCACCTGACCGAAAGTTATGATATCAGTGACTAGTTTTCGGTGTCGCTAAGTTGAATGGTGTCTCCCCTACGAGAAATAATAAAACTGAAGACATATTACAGAATTATCGAAAGCAAAACTGCGGGTACTATGCTAGTAGGCAATAAAATTAAGAACAAGAATTTGCAACCAAAAATATTTATTTCGTTTAAGAATTATTATGCGCTATAGATTCTAATATGATGGGTAATAAATATTATTTGCTTCATGGGATTCTCCTCCGTCATCTGAATGCACCAATCGGCGCTCTTCTTCCCCTAATGAGGGCCTTTGTGTCTCAGGGGCGTCCTCCGTAGGCCGACCTCATTGAAGCATCAATGCGCCCTGCCATGAAAGCACATCACTTGTTTAGAGGTGGAGCGAGCGTTGAGCTGAAAGCACTGCTAGTGAGCTGCGACGGTTCACGGCGTTAGCCACCACCGCTTGCTTCGGGCAATGAGATTGGGAGCAGACGATCACAATGGCTCAACCATCAATGTACAGAGGGACCATCTTTCCACTTGAGAATTTCGCGACATCAGTCAATTTCCCAGATCAGGTTCAAACACGACCTACTTGATCATACTACTGAATACCACAAGGTGTGCCATTGCGGATCGAGGTGAAGGGGACGTTGGCCAGCCAATGAAACGCCAGACACTTTTTGAGGGGGAAGTTAAAGGTGCTGGAGAGATTTATGTAATATGTTTGACTGTGTTGTAGGTGATATCCTGATACGCCCGTTCCGAAAAATATCTTGAATATGATTGGCCTGCACTGCGCATGCTCGGGACGGGTATCCTGTCTTATTCCACTTTGACTGAATACAAAGTCCGAAAAACGTAAGTCAGCAACCCCACACTACACACTGGAACACAGTTCCTTCTGCCAGAACAATGAATCAGAAATAATTAATGAAGGTAGTCAAATAAAAATATATACCTTATTGTTAAAGTAAAAAGATGCGGCATATTAAAAAAATGCTTCATTGTCCTGTTATTTTTCCATTGTTTGCATGGAAGCAATGCACTGAATTTGCTACATAAAATGCACAAGTATTCAATAATGAATAGTAACATACTTTTTCATCAGAGTATAGGACAATTTCGGTAATAATGAGTAAGATACTTTAAAACTGATAAACTCCTGCGGCGTTGTCATGCTTTCCATACGAATGTCAATTATTTGCATACAAGATAACGCAAGCAGAGTGCGTCTAGAGACTACGACACACTCTGGACGCAAGGTGCTGACCGCGCGCTCTCCAGGAAAAATCCGGAACTGCACCTTTGCAGTTGAAGATAGTCTCCCTATCATGACACGCATGGTCTCCTGCCAGAGTCACACTGAAATAAAATAAATATATCTTTTGAGAGCCACAGGTGCATGCGCACCGTGACACTGACGACATGTGAGGCCTACGTGACGAAGGATACTTTGGTAACCTTGATGTACTTCATTCTATAATAGTTCAAATAGTTCAAAGAGATCCTGACAACCTCAAAAACCTCTGAGGCGATATGGGAGGGTCGTATACACATGATATTCAGTAGTACAATGAAGTAAGCCGCGGACTCAAGGTGCATAGGATGGTAAGCTGGTCTCACTTTCGCGTCTGCTTAAATATGATGCCGTCATGAGAGACAATTCGTCAGTCTTAAGAAAGACACCATAAGAATGAATATTCTCATGCCGCCACTTTTGTTCTGTCTAGACGTTGACAGTGTGGCAAACCTATATGTTGACACCATAAGTAAACCTCATTCAACAAATTACTGAACATATTGTAAAATTGAAAAATAGTATTTCTCTAAAAAATGGTCGTCATATTTTCATAAATTTACAACATTAGACGTAAATAAGCGATAATAACTAATTTCTAGAAAAATGAACTATTAACCTTGAAAATTAATTTTCACTATTTACATTACACATTAACAAAATATTTTCCTGTTTTTTTTTCATACCAAGAATGTGAGATCTTTGAGTTGCTAGAGCAGAAACGTTAATTACACCTAATAAGGAATTGACTGAACTCGCCGATTTCTAACAACTGCAAAAGTACGTTATTAACATCCTCACACTTTTTCGCACGGAGACTGTAAACAGACGAAGAGGAAGGGAATTTGAAACGATCCAATGTGAATGCGACATGGTGTAGTACAACTCCGCAACCGAACAGTCGTGGATGCAGTTGCATTATTTAGGAGCGAACCGTTCTTTAATGGGATACGCTGGAGAAGGCTCCGCGAACGTCGACTGTCAGCGATTCAGGGAGGATTTCGTCGCAAACAGATGAAGAACGTTACCCAGGAGATTCGTGACTAAACAAGAGACGAGCGCCGTCTTTGGTTCCTTTTTGAAGAAAGCCGTTCGTGTCTTGTTTAAAGTTGAACCAGCACTCCATGTTAGTCAAATCACTGAGAGATATAATTATTGTTTTTATTTTTATTGTAATTGTCATAAAATACAACAATATGAGTAATAATGACGGAAAAACATAATTTAATTTCTATCTAACAGTTAATAATATAGCAAAAACCTATATTCATGAATCGCATAAAAACATGGCGGTCGGACACAACGGTTTCGTGATCTAGGCATCTCACATCGGAAAATGTGAAATATCTTTCTCAGATGTCTTTTATCTATAGATAAAAGTGAAGTAAAAATACTCCGGAATATTTGCTATAAATCAAAGTAAACTTCAATCATTTTCGAGATTTAAAAGTTGGTCTTATTTTGTAAATAAGTGTTTCCACCGTAAGACACAATGTATTACACCATCAATTATAATTGCAATTATTTCATTTAAATGGTCGGTGAAGTATGTTATTCTAACGTTGACCCACAATAAGGACATGTTACTCTGTTTATTTATGCCGATTTAAGATATTTTAGTGATTTAATTCTACCTACGCTAGTACTACCTTAAGAAAAGTTATACTACACTCCGACGAAAATTAAATGAAGCATTGTTTATGTTTCTCGCGTTTGGAGTGAAAGTCTGAGTGTGGTTTATCTAATGACGAGGGTTTGCCTAACACACCAAAAGAGGGTTGTAAAATTTCCACAAAACTATTAATTTCCGATATGTCTTTTTTCAAAATCAATTCTATTTCTAAACTCAATAAAAATCAACAACCCCTACGAAATATCAGTACACCATTCTGTAACTGTTAGCAAAGAAAAAGAAACCTCGACTCAGATTCTCTCTTGGGAAAAGTCCCAAGAATTAAACAAATTCTAGCAAAATTGAAACATTATTTTATGAAAAGTTTTCTGTCGGGAATAAATAGTGACATTTCTCTCGAGACCTCTATAGATGTTAGTAAAAAAGGGACGTGTGAAACAAGAATAGGAAAAAAAATTCTCAATACGTATCTACAGGATTTTCAGAACTTCAAATTCAACAGGAAGACATAGATATTAACGTGTTTATTAACCTGAAATGTTTAGTACGTTCATAATTTTAAAATTTCTTCTGTTTTATGCATATTTTTTTGTTTAAAAATGCTTTGGCACTGAAAAAAATTGAAATTAATAGAGTTCAAAAAACGATTTTTTAGCTTCTTTTTTACAACGTCAACAGCTAGGTGAAAACTGAGACGGACCGGAACTCGAACCCGGGACCTCCTCCTCTGGCCGCAGGTGTGCTATCCACTGCACCACCCGCCTCGATTTCCAAGTCCTGGCAATCAGGCCAGGTGAAGGTTGCATACATAATAGTTGCATTTACATAATAGAACAATACTAATATTAAGTTATATGATCGATAATACGTTTTATTTACGAATAAAATTTGTTAAAATATAAGTTTTATTTTAGCCCTGAAATTTTTATATGAATCGAAACATCGATGTGTTCTATGCAAATCTTTATTTTTATTTCACTTGATCCGAATTTTTTTGTGGAATTGTAATCTTTATATATACGAAATAAGCGAAATATCACTCACTGACTAAACACGATATCTCAGAAACTACAAAGCCTACAAACTTGAAATTTGGCAAATAGGTTCCTTTTAGGAAGTAGACATCCGCTAAGAAACGATTTTACGAAAACCCAAGGGGGTGAAATAGAGGTTGGAATATTTTATGTATGTATCCCACCATGACTGTGGAGTGCCTGGGGCAATTTCAACCAAACGTGATGCACAGATGACTGACTATACTAAGCACTATGCATCTCATGCATCTCTAGGGAGGATATGACATGAANGAGGATATGACTTGAAAAAATCTTATGTTAGATTCAAAACCACACTTTTTGGTGTCGTTGAGACGGATAAGGACACCTCCGAAGCTTTGTAAGTGCACAATCTATCCACATCGCAGATAACAGACCCCTAGCATCCTTGGGTTAGGGGTGAGAAAGAGAGGGAGGTAAAAAATATCAAAAAACGTTCGATATAGGTGATGAAGAAATCGTTTTTGGGACCGATGAAGTGAAGTGACACCCTCATTACCACATAAGTATACGATCACACCTATTAAAAATATTCACCCTTTGTGTTGGGGTAAGCAGGAATGAAATGTAAAAATAATCGAAAGTGACCGATATTAGAGTTGATATAGTAGTTTTCGGGGCCGCTGAAATTAGTAGTGATATCCTCGAAGAAGTCGAAGTCCACAATCATCCCGTATAAACTGCAGCAGCCCTAGGGAAGGGAATACCACGAAGAAAAAAAATTCTAACATGAAATACCAGTTACGAGTTATTTCGGCGTCGCCGAGGTGATAGTGAAATCCCGATATCGTGGAAGTCTGAACTCAGTCCTCACGAAACAAACACATCCCCAGCACCCTTTGGTTGAGGTGGTGGAAATAGGTTTACCGATGAAAATAATTAAAAACTCATATTGAAATATTTAAAAAATGCATCGGATACATAGGAATGACGAGATATGCTGTCATGTTCATGATGAGATGGCATGGGAACACTGTATTCTTAGATCTAGGGGTGGGAAGGGCGAGACGTAAAAATAACGTAAAAAGGCAGATATTAGGGTCGAGTCCATGGTTGTTGTGGATTCTGAGTATTTCGTATGACATTATGAACCCATCAGACCGTATGAGGTTCACGACGTTCCTAGATGTGCGGGTTGGGAAGAGTGTGACACAAAAAAATTACCAAAAATGTCCGCTAAGAAAAGATTCTACAATAATTCACATCTAAGGGTGAAATTAGTGTTATTTAAAAACAAATTTTTAATTACATGTGAAAATAAGGGATTGAGGGTACACACCAATACTATCATACCGTCATTAATCGATAACATTCTCAGTTGATATCAATACGAGAAAAAATAAAACTGGAGACATATTGCAGAATTCACGCGAGCGAAGCTGTGGGTACTCAGTTAGTATAGTAATATCCAAGTTTTAAAAAGTGTTTTTCGTATATCTGTTGCTACATCTCTCCAACTTAATGTTCATGTGTTTTATGACATATTGAGTGCAGAGTATCTGGTCGTTATCTAACCACTTACACTCAGGCCCTTTGCCAGTGGTATTGTCAAAGTCATCCAAAACATTTGTCAGAAAGAAAAAAAATTGGTTCGTCCTCGCAAGTGTCGTTATTGTCCTTGAATTGTTCGGAAGGTACATAGTATTTTTAATTGTCGTATTTGTAAACAGAAAATACAGCATGCTATTGAAGCTTATCTACATGGAGCGATAGGAGGTAGGATGTGAATGGTAGGGTTATTATTAGTAGGTGGGTCGTTTAGTTGAGTTTACCAACAACTTGGCCCACGTGGAGGGGTTAGTAGGAGTAGTTAGTAATAGTTAGTTATTGATACTAGGAGGAGTCTGATCGGGGAAGAAGGGTCACAGCTATATGAAGTGGGACATTAGTGTGAATAGCTACACATTTTTTCTGGCCCCACCTGGAATTGAACCCGGAATGACTCAGAGATGAGTAAGAACGCTAACTCTTGAGTCAGCAGAGGGGTAATACATTACATAGTATTAAGCGAAGAATGAAAATGTCTCAACAAAGCATCTAAATGAGATACCACGGTAAAGTATTGTAAGCGCCACAACACCGCGCAGTTGCTTCCGCTTCGAGCACCTATTAAACTCTGCTTCAACCCATAATACATAGGAGTATGAGCTCGGAAATCATGGGCAGTGGCGTTTGATGATCAGAATATGAAACCATTCACAAACGCAGTCACGCATAGTCTTAGACCTCCGAACCAAAATAGTCATTCGATTTAAAATATTTCCCATGTTCAAATACTCTACAAAAATATGATTTCCGGCAGTTGGGTTTCTCGTCAAAGTTGATTAATTATGCGTTTGAAATAAAGAGTTCATCAAGGATGACTTCAATGCATCAAATCATTGGACGGATAGGTTGATGAAAAAATACATTTATTTTCACCAATTCTTCAGGACACACGAAGAAATAAATCGTAGTACTAATTTATCAAACTCTAATATCACGATGAATCTCTAAATAAATATCTATTGTGTTTGGGTTTTTTTCTGCAGTTGCATAACAAAAATTATACGTTGTTTTATCATGAGGTGAGAGAATACGAGATACAAAGTTAATAATAAAGTTAATAGAAGATATAACCTGATTAAAATTAATGGCTGCCCAAATATAATCTCAAAATGAAACATATAAATAGTTTTCATTGACCCATTCCGCATCATCAAAGGAAAGCTTTCGCAATACAGGTCTTTGAGCCAATCTGCCAGCACCTCAAGAACTTTGCAGACTTGGCGTTCTCGAAATAGGACAACGACAGTGGTTAATTAACGAAGACTAAATAACCGCGGAACAGGAAGGACAATTTCGGCAGGTTCTTAGAGTCGAAGACGACGGCAAAGTTATAACAGAGGCGTAATCCCTCTCGGAACCACAGAAACCGGCAATGGATTCAGTAGTAATTTGATGCCATCAGTCAAATTTACTCTTTGAAGTACAATGCTAAGAAGGTATCATTGGTGGTACTTAGTTCTTTCACTTTAGAGCCGAACAAACGGAGTTCTGAAGATTTATCGAAGGAAATCAATGTCAATCATGACGTATCATCGCCGTACACATTAATTTGCAAATGAACCAGAATATTGTAGTTCCTTTTCTGCGCAACCAGACAGAGTAAATCACACAAATGAAGTAGCGCAGTGAAGCGCATAAAAGATGAGTCGGTGGTTTTCTATTATCTCATCTTTCACTTTTTGCTTTCCGAGATAACAGTGTGTAAAAATTACATAAAGAAAAGTCACTATTCGTATCATACGTTTGAAAAGAATGCTACTTGATTGACGTGCCTGACCGAGCAGGCAATCTGCGGCCGAGTCATCGTGTATTGTCGTGTGTGTTATTCATAACTGTTCTGATTTTATGTTCACATTGTCTAATGCTCAATACGAAACCTGCCAACAACTGGCTGATAGGGAAAACTAGTATCTGCCATCAGTATTATTAATAATCAAATATAATTTATTATTAATAATTCTTTGTTATCGTTATTAATCTGGTATTATTAATTTTATTAGTGTGGAAGTATTAATTTAATTAATTTGGTATTAATAATTTTATGAATCTAGTATTGTTAATAATTTTAACAACAATTATATTATTAATAACAATTATAACTTATAACAATTATTAATCTGGTAACACTTTTACCAAGTATGCCATTTATCAACTTCAATTTTATCTGTTTCAAAGGGTTTGGTTTCAATGGGCTATAGTTCCCTTAGCCCTCCCCTCATAGATCAACCACTATCTACCATATTATCCAGAAAAATAATCATTTTGCGTGATAAACTTTCGCTAAAATTGTTCAGAAAATCGCATAATGTACATCATATTATTGTGAAATTGATGCAGCCTTAAATCATTAAGAGGAGCCTGTGACGTAGTAGAGTGATTGTGATGTAGTTTATTTGACACATAAATGTGCGTTTGATCTAAAATAATCACTAATAAGATCAATTGCGACCACCAGGTTGCACGTATGCATGCTAAGATTAACCTTCATAACGATACATGCAAATGTACGCAGGAGGAATCCTGAAGCTCGCTTATCACCGTCCTCAGGCAGTGAGGACGACGAAACCCGTCCCGACCCAACTAATCCGTGTCTGTCGCCTTCCCATGCGATCGCCCCGAGGCAGCCCTTCGTCTTGGTCATCCGATTACCCCTTCCCTTTGTGATCCCTCTTTGTTCGTGCGGCCCTTGCCCCTTTCGCCTTTGGCACCTCACGGAGCGCCACCTTCCTCTCCAGCCCTTCTCAAAGCGTGACGGCTGCTGTGCCCTGTAGCGATCTGTTGGTGGCAGCGATCCGCGTATCTCACACCCTTACGCTCATGTGTTGGGTTGAAACTAATAGAGAAATTACTTGCAAAACTCATCAACTACAGTACTCTCATGGTAGTGTAGAAGTGAAATCTTCGTTCGGTTCACTACTCAGTTTACATTATGATATAGCTTGTATTATAGCTTTTTAAGATATGTTTGTAGAAGTCCCTTCAGATAAGTAATTCGAAACAATGAATTTTGAGTTAATTTTATAACACATACCAATCCATTTTTATTGTTAGGAGTGTGCAGAAATATTAACCCGCCCCTGCCTTAAGACGCTTGATCGGAATTGATGGGATGCTCCCTTACTTGCTTCCGGGGAGTAAATTAATTTAATGTACTGCAAGTGGTTATACGCTGTTTGTAACGGTAATTTTGACAATAAATTTATTTATTTGTTTTTTCATCTACCAATTCTGTCATCTGCTGCATAAATTGATACGGGCACTTAATCTAGTTTCGGAAATAAACGCACCATGAAAACTTTTGTGGACCTCGGATGCACAGTTAGAAAATGACTCGTTGCATTAAAGAACTGTAATTAAAAGAAATCAAAGCTGGAAAGTAATAAGTGCAGTTTTCAATGTTTCTATATGGTCAAGAATTTTATAAATTTTCGTAAAAGATTTTAATGCCAGTTTTAAACAAATTTTTTTAAATATTTTTTTTTGTATTTATAGGTCGTGAAAACTTGTATCGTACAATTCCGGAATGGAGTACCAGTATAAAGGAAAAAAAATATTGGAGAGCACTGGAAAGCACTACATTTGCTGAATTATGTTTTGATTGATAGATACCAATCCGCTTGTTGTGAATGACAGCGAGGAATGCTTTCGCAGATGCATCGCTGCTCGACACTCGAGCGAGACATTGTATCATACAAAGCTCTCGAAAGTATCACGACGAGAAGAATCAGATAGAAGAGAAAAAAAATCTGGAGTTTGCCACACTCAACTTTCCAATTATAATTGATTACAAAAACTCGTCGCGAAAATTTCACAATTAACTCTCCTGGAGCCAACTCGCAAAGATGAGAAGAGATATTTTTCGTACATTTACAATACTTTCCTTACACACTCTGTGCAATTGAAAAGTAAAAAGAGAGAAAATATTGAATTTATGGACGAGGTTGCGGCGGGGAATAGGGAATCTGCAAAGAAACCTATAGAAATATTAATTGAAAATATATGATTTTTCTTCGCTTATTTGCGATTTATTCCAAGGTTCCCTCCAACCTCCATGCGCATGCGCAGTTAATTGGTCAGAAACGTTTACACTCCAACAGCTTTTTAAACGTTTCTACAAATACATACACGGTTATACCAAGCACTTTTAATTGTTCTATCATATTGGATTTTGTATGTAACGTTCTTTTTACTGTCAACAGTATTCTATTAAGAGGGGTTTACAAAGAACCATAACAAACTGTGGGTTATGCGTATATTTATTCTGTGTGTTCACACGTGGATTAAATATACGACAACTTTCAGCGAGGTGAAATTTATCATTAACTATCGGCTTAGATAGTAGAGCAGATGTAGTATACTGTCCTGAACAATATGAACATAAAATAGTGTCTAAAATGGAAGTGAATGTAAAATATATCAACTTCAAATTTGATATTGATTTATTTTTATGATGATGAAATTATTTCACTTAAGATGAAATATTTCATTTTTAATCATGAAACAGATTTTCAACTAAAACTGTTAATAAAATGAAATTCATTTCATTAAATCTTTGATAAGATTTGACCGTGCGGAGGTATCAATCAACGTTTCGTGTTTTTAAGATAGATCTCAAAAAATTTTAATTACTCACAAAAAAGAAGAGTGATATTTATTATTACATAAAACGTTTACATTTTTCATGCAATAAGTCTTAGGCGAAATAACATTCCAAAAAATGAAATATGTAAAATATCAAACTCCTCTAATATATGTTTCTTCAGTCATGATTATGGTATTGGAACATGTCCTAATTGAATTCAGAAATACACAGACAAAAGCCAGATACAGCAGTTTTTCTCATTTTCCAAGAGAAGCAATTTCTTAAAGAGTCTATACCCTCGCAAGTTGGGACAAGAACATTGTCTCTGCACCCACATTGTAAATGGAATTATTCCCGCGAAGTTTAAATTTGCAAAAACTAAGCAGCTGTTTTCATTTGCCAAGACGAATGAGGCCAGGAGCAAAGTCCTATTAGAAATTCGCGCTGCGACACTAGCAGATTAGACTTCCTAAAACTTACTTCACAAGTTCAGTACACAAATCATAATATTATGTTGAGAATTATCGTATAAATACGTCTTATATTATATTGTGTATTTACGAATTATCCAGAAATGTATGAGAAATAGTAATTTTGTTATCGGGCAGCTTACGATTAATAAAATAAACATGAGAACTTTCGTTTGTTTGCAGAACCGTTAATCATTTCCGTTCTAGTTCATATAAAGATAAATTAAGCAAGACTTCTTTTAAATGCATAACCAGAGTTCGCTTAGGATTCCGGTGTATATCCATCAAACATAATCGAGCACTATATTGGTAACCATAGAAGCTTATACTATCATTGATTTTCACAAATGAAAAAATTAATACAAAACTCGTTTCCACTGTATTTAACAGCCTGATATTAATTTAATAACTATAATATAAATTCCTTATTTTGTAAATTATGGACCCCCATAAACTTGAGGGCCCCCAACCACCTGCTCCTAGTGGCATTATTTCTTTAATGACTAAATCGCTGTAACGATCATTTTGAGATAGATTTCAGAGAATCAATTTCCTGGGAAGATACCCCGAAATCTCAAATGAATCCGTACAGTTCGGATAGGGCAGCTTTGGTTCGTAGTGGGAACTGAAGTGTCCCTAGTGTCAGACAGGTTGCATACCCCACAGGAGCGAAACCTTCATCTGCCGAACCGACCTAATTCCCCCCCCCCCTCGACCAACGCCGGTGTATTACCTGACCCAACGTCACTTCCTCAGTTTTCCTCTTTGTCGTGTTGAACGTCCAATCTGACCCCATCCCCACTCCGATTCCCCAGCCCATCCCTTCCCCTCCCTTTGTAAAGCCGCATCCTCCGGAATTTAATTACACCAAGGTACTTCGAAGGCCTCTCACAACCCTCAGCCTCATTTAATTACCTGTATCCTGGACCCTCGAAAAGGTTTTTCTCACCCTCACGCGCCGTTAGAACCTTTATTACGCATTCGCAGAGCGCGAAGGACTTAATGCATGGCTCCGATCGCAAATAAATATTCACCAACACCAGTTAAATGACGCGAATAATAGCGCTATTATTGCGTCTCATGGTGAACTGCGGTGCACTTTTAATTCGAATGCAGTCCAAGTTAAACGAATACTTCGAATTAAGGGTGTAAAAGAGGTTAGTTGAAAGTTTATGGAACTACTGTGACTTGAAGCAAGTGTAATTCATTATCATTTGAAGAAAAAATTCCCCTTTCGACCGACATGGTAGTGAATCAGATGGCGGACGTTGTTTGCAGATGATTCTTCTTCTCGATTCGTTCTGGTAAGCGTAGTGGCGTCATCTAAAAGATCGACGAGGATCGTCGTGTGTGTGTGCGGGTGAAGATGAGTGTACTAGCTGATTATCCGGCGTTGCCCGGAAATGTGTTTACTCGTCAGACGAACGAATCCACTCATCGGAAGTCTTGCAGGTCGAATTTTTGCTTACGATGCAAGATACAACTGCGGCCGAGCGATTGAACCATTTCAATTCATTATTTCACGCTTATAAAATCTAAACCATTCGTTCAAACTTTACGATTTAAAGATGTTTCTTATTTTGGTTAAATGCACGAAACAAATAACTCATTAAATTTGATGATGTTTGATTTTTTCCATCTTTGACCCCTCACTTCAATTAAAATATTTCAACACATCTATTTTTCATAAAGTTTTTTCGATAATTTAAATTAACCTTAGTAGGTAGACATATTATGTCGCGGACTTCTTTGTAGAACTCTTCGAGGCGAACAATATTGCCACTCAGTTGTCATCTTTCTCTAACCGTTTAGGCAGCGACTGAATATGGCCGATTTTCCCCTCGATTTCATGGACATTTATCTTCAACTTCATTTTTCATCTTTCTCTTCATATATTAAAAATATAAAAGTTAACCTATGTTCATCCTGGACATATAAACTACCTCCTTGCTAAATTTCATCAGGATCGGTTCTGTGGTTTAGTCGTGATTAAGTAACAAACAGACAGACACGCTTTTCCATTACGCATTTGTATATAATATGGATTAATTTGTATATAATATTTGTATATGGATTAATATTTCATTTTCGTAACAAAATATTGGATAACTGTTGCATACGTTACAGTAGGGTCACTGATTGATTCTTTCATATTCATATTGCGTGGTTGGAGTTTCTATTTAGGAATAACTATCAAATCGAATGAAACTAACATTACTTACGATAATATGTATGTTTACTTTTTGTACACTATTTTATTGACCTAAATAGTGTGACAGATCCTAATTTCCCCCGTATGGTAGAGTAAAGGAGTTTTACGCAGTTTCATATCTTGCATTAAACAATGTGAACATGACTTCAGAACAGTTATGTATTAGTATATAATAGTACAAAACGAAGAGTTAAGCAACTCTCGCACAATTACTTCAAAGCTGTTCCTGTTAGAACACAAGAAAATCCTTTTCAGATAAATGAGTCAAGTAGTTTTTTTTTCTTGGAGCATTTTTTAAGAGCTGTTATCTCGGAAAGAAGATCACAGGACCTGACCCAATTAGCACTGACAGATTATAAATTTTAACAATAATTTATAAATTTATTGTCAAAAAACAGTACAAACTGCGTATGACCACGTGGAGGAAAAAAAACTAATTTACTCTCCGGAAGCAAGCAAGGGACCATCCCATCAATTCCGATCAAGGGCCCTAAGGCAGAGGCGGATTCAAAAAATTCAGCAAAAATTCCTAGATAAGATAAAAAGTTAGCTGCGAGTTATAATACTAATAGAATGTCAATATGTTTGTAATTTTAAGCAAAAAATTACATGTAAGTTATTATCGAACTATAGATTATTCTGAGTATAGTGCTTAAAAATTGAAATAACACTAAATTCACGATTTATTGTTACAATAGACCCGCCCCTAGACAAAGCCTAGAGAACCTGTATGATAAATCCGCCTCTACCCGAAGGAAAACCGGAGAAAAACCCGGGCCAGGATGGGGCTACAGAATTTATGTACACAAACGTGCCAATGTTGAGTACACATAAAACTAAATTAATATGAGCCATAAGACAACACAATCATGCAAGAAAATAGTTTTTGAAATTGTTATAAGTTGTTTAAAAAGTACTACAGCAATGGCGTGATAAAGCACAAGACGAATTTAACTTTTGTTAAAATCAATAAATTCTTTTACAGTGTAGAAGCACTGGTGCAGGAGGTAGTTTTTAACCGCGGATTTGAAGATATTCAATTTCATAATATCTTTTATATTCTTGGGCAGGGAATTATATAGAACGATTCCCGAATGGTATGGTCCCTTTTGGCAAAGAGTGGTTGACACTCTAGGGCGATGAATATTACTACTATTGCGTGTATAGTGTTCGTGAACGAGACTGTTTCGTATAAAGCAAGGGTGGCACTTCAGTAATTCGGACTTAACAAACACGACTGTTTCATAAATATAAATGCAGGGAAGTGTTAAGATATTTAATTCCTTGAATAAAGGTTTACAAGAGTTTCGGGGGTGAGATTTACAAATTATCCGAACTATCCTCTTCTGAATTCTGAAAGTTTGAATACTCTGACCGGATCATCAGTTTACAGCCATCAGTTTACTAATATTATAATTCAGAAACTCTGAAGGAAATGTGGATTAGTAAAAGATACTATCCCCTACTACAAGTATATCTCAAAATCATTTCAAAGGACTAGAATAAAATTTATTTTGAAGATCAATCATCACCGACAAGACAATCCTTCACAACAGGCCAGACATTATTCTAAAAGAGAAAATTAATAAAGCGACAGATATCATAGATACTGCAATAACCAACGCCCACAACCTAATAAGTTACATTCAACAAACAAAATTAAAAAGGCCAAGTGAAAAGAGAAATTCTTCTCACGCGGAAAATATGAAAATGTTTCTACATCATTGGAGTCATTCCTCACAGTCTGCACCTAAACGTCAATGGGCTTGAAGTCCCAAAAACTATTTATCTAACTTTACAAAAGCAGTCATCCTTAACACGAATAGCCAGAAGGTTTATAAGTCGTGATATCGCTTGAGGTGAGAATGCTTGGTATACCCCCCACCCCACCTGACTGTAATCACAAGATGTAACAGATGACAACAACAAAACAATAATAAACCGTTCCTAAAAGTTTAAGACTCGTAGCAGGAAGAGATGTAGTCTCATATCATTCCTTCCAATTTGTTAGTGTTTTTATCTACACGAACGCATTAACGTAGGAATATCTCTAAGAGTATCGTATAGGAAGGGAAAGACAACAAAAGCACCACGGTGGCGACAGTGCTTTTTCAACACTGATAGAGACGCAGAAGAGAACAGCGGCTTTTATCACTCTCCATAACGCAGCCATTTCGTCACGAGAAGAAGAAGAAGAAGAGAAGTGTAAAGATATTGCGACATAAAAGAGGGAAATGTAATCAAAATATACTTGAACTCCTTTGCAGTGAAGGAGATGTTTAATACCCTCAGCGCCTGTCGATCTCAGGAGCCGAGAGGGCGCATTGACCTCGGAATAATTAGGTTGCTCTTCCGCTAGAGGCGCTGCCTGCTGCACCTTCAGTCTGCTGCAGGTGAGAGACCTGCAGAATACGAGATTACCTCGCTTCGCAGAATAATTCTGCCACTCTTAAGACGCTGTCATCTCCTTTTAAATTATCCTTCCACTCATCACCATCTGATTAAAACATAATTAGTTATCCTATACGTTACTACGCCTAAGTCGTCGTCGTCCCCGAAAAAAGAAGAAATTGAGAGTCTTTCCTGCGTGACTTGACGGAGCACAACACACAAATCAAGTATCGTACTAATTTAATAAATAATTATAAACTAACGACCTTTAATGGACAAATAATATTTTAATTTTTGTGAATAGCTCACTAATAGTTCCACAAAAAAATATTACGTACATATTTCTTCCGTGTACCCTACCGTGGAGAAGATACGTGATAACTTCCGGTCAGGTGGAAACGACGACGAGCCGGGAATCGAACCCGGGACTTCTGCACTTATCGCAGGGGTGCTAACCACTGCACCACCCGTTCGAAATCCTGTATGGGGATGTGTCTCAAGTCTTCCGGGGATTAGGTCTGGGTGGAAATGGTGTACAATTGTGGAAGGCGAACGGGTGGTGTAGTGGTTAACACCCCTGCGATCAAAGCAGTGTCCCCGGTTCGATTCCCGGCTCGTCGTCGTTTCCACCTGACCGAAAGTTATCAAATAAAAATATTATTCGCCCAGATGTCGTGAGTTTTTAAATAGTTATTAAATTAGATTACACAATGGATGTTAATAGTAGTAGAAGTATCGTACTGAGTAGAATTAAAAATCTGTAGACGATATTCTTTCATCTTTCACCTTTTCCTTTGCATTACCTGAGCCCAAACAAATGGCAGCTCTTACGCATCTGATCATGTTGTTAATGTTAACATTGTTAATGCTAGATATGAAACCGAGTGAATCTTGCTCGGATTAAATACCCCTAGTTTAGCTTGTTATGAAAAATGTTATAAATTTTATAATTAATTTTCAGTAATACAGATTTATATGTTACAGTAGGTTGTTTTCTTATTGTGTTTTTTTCTATTCCAACATCTTAGGGGTGGCAGTCCTATAATTGATATTATTTACCTTAATTTTTTGAGTCATTTCAATAGGTAGAATTATTTGTAATATTTGCGGAATAAAACATCTACAACAGTGTGTATTAGTTAAAAAACTATACCTTTATTAAAAATATATATTAAAAATATTTGTAATTTGTTAAAAATAATATAACATGTAGACACTACTTAAGGTTTCTTTAGGAGGGGGAACATGACATGATTTTTCTTTGGGTGCAAGAAATGGTAAATTCACCAATGTCTTTTGGTCCTTTGATCGAAATTGATGGGATAGTTACCTGTTACCGGAGAGTAAAATAATTTATTGAATTTCACGTGCCCATAAATAGTTTGTAAATAGGCTACCTTCTTGACAATTAACTACATATTTGAATTCGAACAGTGAAAAAAAGGCTCAAGTCTCTTGAGTACTCGCGACGTCGGCGCGAAACCTGTGTACCAACCAACGGACAAAAATTTGAAGAAAAAAAATGTTGAAAATTCTTGGTGAACCTATATCACTTTGTTAATTTCCCTAATAAATCTCTTTTCGCACATATTCGACTTGCGTTCTAATTCTGTCTGGGTGTCATTTTATCTCCTCCGAAAGACATTTCCGGACACGTGTACGATATTGATTTTTTTGTACTCATTAATTTGCTATGTTGTCCTTCCGATTTTTCACGTAGAGTTCTGGGACACTCGATACATATTTAACGCTCCAGAGGTCTCGCCTACAAATCCAAATCCACCGAGAGAGGTCGCGCGGATGACACACGGCATCCACTTTCAAAGCAGAAATTATATATATACACGTGTGTGTGTAATTACGGAATTGGTCGCTTCAGAATAGAGCCTCAGGGGTTGCGTGAATTACAATTATCATCCATTATGTAAAGTAGCAATGTTAAAGAATATTTGAATATTTCTTAATGCTTTTTCTGTATAATCATCTAAGTAACTGCTTTCTATACATAAACTCAATTAGTATATATAAGATACTCATAAAATACACTTTGCAACAATGTTAAAGTACTTACAGAATACGTCAAGTGCATGACGTGTGTCATCCAACACATTGATGCAGAATTCCAAGGATAGAGGCTAGACAACCGTGTAGTTGATACATTACATGTCTAAGTCTACTAGTCTCAACGCAAGTATTCTTGCCATGAAAACATTCAGAAAAAAATAGATGTTTACTTTACATGGATGTCTATTGTCATCCACAACCATTGTAGGGTTGTTTGTGTGATTTCAATGACAAATATACTTGTTAGGCCGGTATTACATTTTCATATTTCTATCGATTTGTCATATCTATTATGAAAGATATAATCAAAGATTTTGAGCTTATGGTATACTAGCTGATTATCCGACGTTGCTCGGGAGTTTACTTAAAATAATCTTCTTTTACTTAGGAAAAAATAAAAGCTATGTTATGAGATCAAAATACTTCTACATGCTGGACTTTGAAACCATGTTCAGCATCTTAAATTTTCAAATTCATAATAATACTATTTTAATACAAAAGTTTACTGCATGTACTACACTATCTCGCGGGATCCGCGCCGATCGAATTTTCGCTTCCGACGCATGAAGTGACTGCAACATTTTATTAAAATTCTTGTAAAAACTAAACTATTCGTCGAAAATTTACGATTGAAAGGCGATTTCTACCTTTGATAAATGCACAAAGCAAATAATTCATTAAATTTGATGATGACTGATTGTTTCCTTCCTAATAATTCTCTTAAATCGCGTATTTTAACACTCCTATTATTAATAACGTTTTTTCAATAATTAGAGTGAACCTTTGTATATAGACATATGCTGTCGCAGACGTTTTTGTAGTACTCTTTGAACAATATTGCTATGCATAGTTATCACCTATGTCTAACCGTTTAGGCGGCGTAAGAGAATATACATTTATGGTCAAAATCATTTTATATCTTTCTTTTCACGCATTTAGCCTATGATCATCCTGGATATCGTACCTATAACCTTGCCAAATTTCATCACGAACATCTTGATTTAATCGTGATTAAGTAATAAAGAGACAGACACGCTTTCGAGTTACGCTTTTATATATTAGTATGGATAATCATAATTGAACTATGATCAATGTTTGAGCATTACACGGTCATATTTTTGATCATTTATCCTTGATCATGGATAAATGACATATAAAAACGACCGTGTAATACCAGCCTTATGTGTAGCAGTGAGAGACAGACCGTCGGGGCCGTTAAACTCAGAGGAGGAGGAGGAAGGCCCTGTTCGCCATCAAGTGCCGCGTCCACATGCCACGGGGAAGGTCGGCGCTCGGAGCTGCAGCTGGAATTGGCCGCGTTGCTCGGGACAGGAAGCCAGGACCACCTCCTTACAAGGNCGCGTTGCTCGGGACAGGAAGCCAGGACCACCTCCTTACAAGGACAGCAGCAGCGGCGGCGTTCCCAGGAGGAGGCTGCACGGAGTACGTGCTGGAGGAGATGATGGAGGCCCCGCGGCGATGGAGGTAATAAAGGAGAAGCTGATAAATGAGAGCTGATTCATGAGAGATTCACTTAACAGAGGTGTGCAAAAATAAACCCGTGGATTAGTCAGCCATCTAACTTAAACTTACGACCTCCTTTACTGTCTTTATAGTCTTTTTTAGTGTAATATTCCGCGTACCATTCTCCCTCACGATACGATAGTAAAAACTAATTACAAAACGATAATAAACCCAAAACCGTGAATTTTCTCTCAACATTGGTTCTGTAGCCGTATCCTGGCGCCGGTGTTTCTCCGTTTTTTCTTGGGGTGAAGACGGATTTTTTATACAGGTTTTCTAGGTTCTTGTTTAGGGGCGTTGTCTACTGAAATAATAAATGACGAATTTCGTGTTATTTAATAGTTTCAATTTATAAACAATACTTTCCGAATAATCTATAGTTTGGTAATAATACGTACTTCAGATTTCACTAATTTGTGTTTTATTAAATACAAATTTGTAGATATTATGTTAATTTTATAACACGTGCCGAACTATTTTTATTGCTAGGAGCGTGCTGAAACGTTAAATCCGCCTCTGCCTTGGGGCTCTTGATCGAAGTTGAAGGGATGGTCCCTTGCTTGCTTCCGGAGAGTAAATTAATTTATTGTCCTCCACGTGGTCACACGTTGTTTATAACTGCTCTTTTGACAATAAATTTAATTATTTCATTTATATAATAACGAAATCGTTGTTCTCGGCCGCCATGTTTCTATATGTTCTTGTACATTTCAAACGAGTCAGGCGACTGTCTGATTAGAGTATGCTACATTGTTAACTGTTATTTTACTTCTTTTTTGTCAATAAATCTATGATTATTATTTAAACTTAAGTTCCTCAGACTCAATTTTAAGCCGACTGTGTCGATGTTCGCAGAATAAAAAAAGTGATAAGGATGGTTAAGACGACCAACTACTATCACAATTACACCGAATTGCTTTAACGCTGATTCTTACGAATGTAGTCTCGATTTAGTTAGCAGATAATATAAATAAAGAGTTAACGAATAATACTGCTATTTAACCAAAGACCGTACGCTCTCTGGCGAAAAGCAGGCGTATAAATCGATCAACGTTATAGCTGTTAGTATTCATAGCAAGTCGACGTAAATCGATCTTATGCGTAGCCGACTAGGAATTGTGAACGTGTTTTGATGTACCGATATCTTAGCCCATAGTTAATATCTTATATCGTCCTTTTCTCTCTCTCGAGGGATTAAAAAATAAACAAACAAATTGTCGAAAAAGCTGTTAGAAATTGCGTATTCAGTTTCCGGAAGCAAGTAAGGGACTATCCCATCAACTTCAATCAAGGGCGCTAATGCAATAGCAACTGTATAATTTCTGTTTCCCGTTGCAAAATCATGGCATGTATACCCTAAAATAAGAACAAAATTAGTTGCTTACTTGTTATAATATTTACAGCATATCAAGATTTTTTGAAGACATGGTCTTAGGTGGAAGAACTCGATTCCCCTCTGTGACTGCTGACTGCTGCGCATAAGCTATTGCGTTCCTTCCCTCCTTACCCCCTCCGAACGGGTGTGCGAGCGAGAGGGAGACATCTCTCGGTATCTCATGTTATCACGGACAATCTGCAGCAGAGACGGTTGCCTCTATTTATATCTAACTCTATAGTCTACAGCGGCAGAGGCAGCAAAGCGAGTCGGCGGCAAAGAATCTGAGTTTGTCGCTCGACGACGTGCGTCCGGTTGAGGCAGGTCAGAGAACCAGTCAGTCGCCGCGCCACAGACATTCCTCACACGCGGAAGTGAGATGAGCGGAGGTCGAACGGAGCATCGACATCACTGCAACCGCTATAGCGGATCGATCACAACGCCAAGGACGTGACGAGAGCCCTCTCGCGGGGAAATCGCGAAGCTCCTCCGAGAAAAGCCCAGCGTTCGATGGCACTTCGCTTCTGGTGTCGGTATTTGTGTATTTGGCAAAATATTTGACGTACTCACAAAAATCCCAAACATGTGATGTCTGTTTCTCCAGTTTTCCTCCGAGCACTGGCGGATTTTCCTTGGGCGAGAATGTCATTAATAACTGTTTTATTAATCTCGAATTTTTACAGCACAAATATCTACAATTTATTTTGTAATATATAATTGGATAACAGTACGTATTTATTGAATAATTTCTTTTGTAAATCGTAAAGCCACCATTGTCCTTGGGCCCTTGATCGGAATCGATGGGATGGTCCCTTGCTCGTTTCCGAAGAGTAATCCCACGTGGCCATACGCAGTTTGCAACTGCATTGTTCACAATAAAGTTTATTTATTCACGCCGTCCTCACATGGTCCGAATACGCAAATAACTCAATAATGCCAAATATATTTGCTTATACCAACCATGGACGGGATATATTTTTGTTATAATTAAAGAAATATTTACTGTTTTTTTAGCCCATATAAATGTTCCAGTCCATATTATAGAAATTGTAGAATAAGAAAAATCTAAATATAGGTTAAAGAACGAGAATATCAACAAATCTCGATCACGCTCGCTCTGCTGAGCGAAACACGGCAAACCAAGTGCGGACGAAGGTTCACGCAAATATTTGCCTTACTTAAGGTACTATGTGCGCGTTGACAAAAGTCAAGTTCCCAACTATTCACGAAACTTGGAAATATTCACGAGAGTAATTCTTATTAAGTAATAATTCATTCTACTGCTTTTTTAAATATTGGATGAGATCAATTATTTTGTGATTTTCAAACTTTATAATAAATTTAGATATTTGTTTAACGAGAATCCCATTATTGTCACGAAATATGGCAGACGTTCCGGATAAAATATGTTTTTTTCGTTGTTTCACTATTCTCTTAAATGCCGCGCATGGTAAGAACAACGTTTCACCATTGCGTTCCTATTTCCACATGCTGTAATTAAGTTGTTATTTAGCTATGTGAAGTTGAGAGTTTTGTATAATATCGTACATTAAGAGTATAACAATCAAACATAAGACCACGCATTTTTTTACGTTTAAGCCTATACTAATAACTAATAACACAGTTTTCAAGAATATAACTTACAAGTGAAATAAAACCAAAGATTTCAGTAGTCTTAACTAAGCGCTTTGTTTTTTACGCTTTCTGCGAGAAGTGTATTCTCCTTCTGCATGAATTTTAAATTAATTCGTAATTATATACATATTAGCATACAATACTGAAGATTTTTATTCCTGTTATTTAATTTTTAAAACGTTCGTAGAAAATTTAATATCACGAAAGTAGAGAAATGAGGCAACGTCGAAAAAAATGAGCTAGTCTCCAATAAAATATGGAGCGAGATTCCTCTCTTTCAACCGAGTGTTGGTTCATGCCAGTTGTAGTCCCATGATTTTATTTTGGAGTCGGCAAACTTTTCGGAGGGAATCTGGGGGTATGGAAAATTTGGAAAGTTTGATGTAGAACTATGTAATTTTATATTATTTTACGGCCTTGTATTAATACATTTTTATTTATTTTACCAACGCAAATAGGTCTACTAACGAAACATAATTTAGTCAGATTTTCCGTCTGCTTATAATCAATAACAAATAAAAGACCCTATATTTGTTATTTACACAAAACAAAAAAGTAAATAGTTATGTTATTTATTTGTGTTTTAGAGAAAATATGCCTGTTGTTAGAAATAGGGTCGTTTTGAATGTTATTGAAACAAAATTTATGTTTTAGACAATATAAGATTTTTTTCACTTCCTTTAGGAGGGGACGGGGGTTGAACCCTGATACCACCCTCCTAAGTCCACCTGGGGGTGGTACATCGCTCTTCGAGCGTAAGAGTAGCTGTCACGTGACCAGGGAACGTGTCTTGCTTCCCTCAACATCCGTCAAGGAGTGAAGTGTGGTTCTCCTCTGACCGCAGCCTCCCAGAACGGCCTACTGGAGCCAACTCCTGCACGCACAATCCATCACTACAACGATTCTGAACGTACTACTGCATCTACAGATGGCAACAACATTTAACCTTCATCAATATATCTTATCATGAACGAAAAAATAATTACTTGATTTTTTAGAAACGAACTTTAATTTTATGTTCATCGGATAATGAAAGGTCGGATTTAGGATTCAGATTTGCACCATAGTTAAATCTCTTCCGTCCTTCAAGCTCTTCAAACTATTCAAAAGCATTTGATAAGAATTAAAGCTCAAAAGAAAACACGAGAGCACTAAATGCCACTATTTCAGAAGTTCAAGAAACCACCATTGAAAGATTCGCTTATTTTCAAAGTTTTGAAACTCTTTTTTGTCAGAAGCCGTAGTGATGTTGAAATGTTTAATTACTGACATGAAACCGGTTACGGTACAAGAGCATCAACCCAAAGATTTTTAAGATCAAATGTCAATAGAACGTTTTATAAAAAAAGTGTTGTTTTTTTAGTTTTCGGTCGAAGGAACTTTAATTTAACACCAATCAATTTAAAACATATAAAACGCTTAAAATTATTTCTATCAAAACTAAAAGAATAGCTTCTCAATAAAGACCAAGTAAATTACTTAAGAATGAAATTCAGTAGAATATGTTATTTTTCTTTTTTCTTGTTGTAGTAAATTCTTTAATGTGTAAATGAAGTAAAACGATTGTTTATTTAGCTATATGGTGTTTAATAGTTTCTAGTTTAGGATCCTATAAATTTAGATCTACATGCAAAAGAAATTATACGTATCCGTGGTAGAAAACTACGCAAGAATCTTTTTCTTCTATATTCATTTACCTTTAAAGTCCTATAGTGAAGAAGTGATACGAAATGTGTCTAACCGTGTCTGATAAGATATGCATAGACTGCATAGACCATCCCGCCTAGTTCACCCGGAATTATCGACTGATAAATAAACTTACGCCTTCTCAACTAATTTTTCTGTTCCATTCTGCACTAATTTTCTAACCAATTTGTACCACGTGTGTTTTCGATATTTGGATGCTGGATTCGTTATTTAACCTGTTGTCATGTACGCTTTTATTATGTCTTGTTTTCTCTTTCTCCATGCATTTCTCACTTGCCGAGCAATAAATTATTTATTTATTTAATTATTTATTTCGTTGAGCTGGTAATCATTACTTGACAAGATGACCAGTATTTCCTAGTTGTTTATATATTTTGTTGTAATGTTTCTAAATGTGGAATAAAATATTCCTTTTTTGTTCTTTAGAACCATGAACAATACAAAAAGCGTTCCACTTATATCACAATTTTCCTATTTCAAAAGTAGAGATAAACATTTTCACACGTTTTCCGTCTATCTTGATTATAAATTTATCGTCTTAAATATATTAAACTTAATTTTATTTTTGAGGATGACACAACCAATATTGGAATTCGGAATTCAATGGGTATTCAAAATTTAAGAAAATTCCTATGTATTTGCAATTTCAATTATGAAAATTGTATCATTATTTTAAAGGGGAAAAATATATTAGATATATTAGAAGTGAAACTGATGAGTTTCAGATTCAAAAGTATCACAGTAAATATCCATTGGTACCCAGCATTGCCATTATCACATTGAATTTTGAAAGGAGAATATGTCATAGTCTACGTTATATTTCGACGGTATTCATCTCGTATTCCCTAACATTAACGGGAATGAATGAGGAACATTTCTTCTCACGAACGAAATCCATCCACGTTAATCCGTTAATTTTTTTGTTCCGCGTTCATAGATAACACTTTAATGGAAGCGAATATATATCATGTTTTATTTCAATTTTGTAAAATCTCTCTCGTAGAAAGCTGATGAATGCCTGCTCCGTGTTCGCGGTATTTAATCCGGCAACCAGTGATCCAATAAAATAATGCGAATGGTCAAAATGAATATTAAATTCAATTAAAAAACACAGTATTCAGATATTCATATTTATTAGGAATGAAATGTTATTTTAGTCCTCATAATGAGTCATTGGAGAATGCTGAGAACAATTTTTAAACAAGATTTAAAAGTACAACAATGCAAACGGTTGAAATCACATTTTTCCTTTTATGACATCAAAAAACATTCGCAAATACTGAGATGTACAATTTTTACCAGTAGTTGAGTGATCCAATGATATTTCTTATTACAAGATCTCATAACATAAGAATGGATGTGAGGAAGTACAAAAATCGGATATAAATTAATACATTTTAATACTTAAATTTACTATCAAAACAGCAAAAACAAACTGCATATTACTGCATGGAGGCAATAAACATAAATCTATAAATCGTTATTTTAAAAAAATACGCATTATTATCCATTATTGTTTCAACAATAAATCGTAACTATTAAAACCACTCAAAATTCGAGATGAAAAATTAGAACAATGGAAAAAGCTCTCTTACTCTTACGTCTAGAGGGTCAAAATTAATAACATTCAAAAATTGAACAATTTCAACTGAATAACGAAGAGACAGTTCCGTGGACTATTATGAGTGACCAATTACTCCTATTCTCACAAAATAGCATTTTGATCATGCGAACAAATGTTTCACCCACTGTGATCCGCCGCAGCGTAGAGCGCCGTGCAGCGGCGAGCGAGCGAACCAGCGCCGGTTGCCATGGTGACGCCACATAGGCATCCGCGAGGAAACAAGAGAAGGCGCGGGCGACAAATGCGAAGCGCGACGCGTACAAATGGGTTTGAGCGTGTGGGCGGGTAGACCCGCGAGTGCGAGAGAGGCAGCCGGTCGCGCCCTGCAGATCAGTCGGGGAATTTGTTACGACTATCTGCCAGAAATGCTTCGAAATTCCCTGTTGTAATGTGCAGGCGTGGTATAAGTATGTCATAAAATAAAAAAAATATTAACTCTGTTTTAAGAAGAATTTCAGTACTGGATTTCAAAAAGTTATAAAAAAATAAATAAATTACAACTGAACTTTTTTGGACTAAAACAAGGTATCGTGTTTCATGAAACGTTTTCCACGTGAGAGTAGACTTTGTCAGGAGAAAACAAACAGTAAAATATAAATTTAACATAGCATAGGAACCATTGAACATGACATTAAATGTTTTCCAAAAATATGTTTACAACAAAGCATAATACTTACGATAAATAATATTATAAGCATAGTATTTGAGTAAATATTTACGTCTAAAACCATGCTCAATTCTACTTTTGCTATGTTAATTTTTGTTATTACCACTTATTTACACCGGACGAAGATTCAATCTCGCGTCAAAATGAAGTGTATTAATGAAAAACAACAGAACATAAAAATACAGACTTATTTACCGACACAGAATTCCCGAAATATTGAATACAGTCGGCTACATTAAAATTTTTAAGAAAATTAAATCGCCTTACCCAAGCACATTCAGCGAGATTAAAGAGAATGTCGGAGATCCACGTGTATTTTAAAATACTGTACTTTAAAAAGCAGCAACGTATCACTGGTCATATATGTGCTGGTCATGTAATATTCATATTTCATTTCCACAATTTATTTTCTCAAAAAAAAAAAAAAAATCAATATTCATTTCTTTTGTCTATCTTTAGCTTATCATTTGCAGGGCATGTCAGCTAAATCGACAGGGCAGCTAAAGAATGTGCTTAATGCGAATTGTCTAAGCCATGTTTTGCCCAAACTTCCGTTTTAACGAGGGAGGGGATAGATAGCTGACGACCATAGTACGGAGTTTTGCCAGCAATTGGCCATTTTATGACGCAGAATTTCAAATTTTGTGTCAACTCCCCTTAATTAATAAAAGCAAGAATTGAATTATTCCGTTGTCGTATTATATATAAAGGTGTTCTGCTTTGCAGCAGGTTTTAGCTTTGTGCCCTCCATGCCACTCTATCCTGAGCCAGCCTCTTCATCTCCTCGTATAATCGTCCTCTCCTCACGTCGCCCACCATCTTGTATCTTCTTTCCTTCTCTATATTCACATTTCTAGAGCTTCTAATTTTTTTTCATCTTCCTTCCTTAAGGTCCACGTCTCTGCTCCGTATGTAGCCAAACTCCACACAAAGCACTTTACCAACCTTTCCCGTATACTCAAATCAAGCTTGCTGCACAGAATCCGTCTTTTCCTACTGAAGGTTTCTTTTGTCACCGCTATTCTTGCTTTGGTTTCATTGGTACACCTCATTTCCTCTGTCACCACGGTGCCAAGATACCTGAATGATCTCACTTACTCTATAATGTTCCCTTCTAAGCTCAAACTCATCGTTTTTAATTTTCTACGAATTACCATTCCTTTTGTCTTCCTAACATTAATTCTCATTCCATATCATATTGTCATATTAATTATATTTAAATCACATACGCCAATCGATGTACATATTCCCATACTATTAGAATTCAATGTGGCCTTACCTTTCACATTTTTGCGTGGCGAAACCTTAGACTTATATATGATATAGACCGAGCGGTTTCATTCCCCTCACCGACTGCTGTCTGTTGCACATAGTACCTTCCCCCCTCCAAACGGATGTGCGAGAGAGAAGGCGATACCAGACAGTATCTTCTGTCTCATATTGTCACGGACAACCCGCAGCAAACTCCGCTGAGTCTACATCATATGTAAGTCTACGGGCGAAACATGACGACCTTCCAATCGTCTGCTTCTATACAGTAAAAGTCATCATACTTTGCTTCGAGAAATTCAACTTACGAGAAAAAACGGAAATGCACTGTGTTCATTAGTTTATTTCGTATTAAACGCAGTAAATTACTTTATTGTCCTCAATGTGGTCACACGAAGTTTGTAAAAGCTCTCTTGACCGTAAATTATTTATTTATTGTCACTCTAACTGGCTTTATGTCGGTATACAACCTGTACTCAATGTAGCCAACGCTTACTTCGCCATGGACAATAAGAGTTATGATGAGGGTACCTCCCGTTCAGTTGGCAAGATATTCGAAACTGAATTCATAACCAACCTCGGACAAAATCAATTCTCTTGCTCTAGTGGTGCTGTTGTTTTCTGCATCGAGCGTGTGGAACGAATACTTTGTATTTGTTTGTTGTGTTATTAACTTGTATTTCTTTACAGCAAATAGTCGCTTTTGTGATTAGTATGAATATTATTTTGATATTACTTAAATTCTTTGTGACCACGCTTTTCCTGAAATTTTCCTACCACGATTTCCTTGAAATTTTCACGAGTCTTTCAAGGATTTGTTTCGTAGAGGTTGGCAATTTGTTTAAGGCAACCATATTGAATAATTTTATGCGAAGTATAGTGACTTTGAGAATACTTTCTGATTATTTGTATCGGTCGTCTTTTGTACCTGTCGTCACTAAGGAAACGAACGGTTGATTATCCTCTTTCCGGGGTTCCATATCGTAACTTCTGCGACAGATAGAGCTCAAAATATTCGAACGCTCCTTCCTAACTGTCTCTCGTATTTTCGCGCGGTTCTAACGGACATAAATCACCATTATAATAAAACTGCAGGCACGTCATTTTGAGAGATACTTTCAGGGTGTTTAAATCAGTTACACTGTAATAAAAATTTGCTCTCAATGAAGTCGTTCCAAGTGTATGCAATTTTATTCATACCTGGTATATTATACCTCATTTAAAAACTCAATCATCAACTATGCTGTCAAAAGAGCATCACAAACTGCTCATGACCACGTGCAGTACAATAAACAAATTTACTCTCCGGAAGCAAACTAGGGACTATCCCATCCATTCTGATCAAGGGCACCATGGAAAACGAGAATTGAAAATTTGAGCACACTCCTTACATAAGATAAAAAGTTCGCTAAATGTAATAATATCAATAGAATATCAACAAATTTGTAATTTAACACAAAAAATTATTTCACAAGTATGTATTATTATTGCTATAGACTATTGCAATTTTCATTCGCTATATTTTAGTTGTTGTTTTCACAACGTGAAGCCGACGATATAAACCTCTGTTTAAAAACAATTAATAGTCATATAATTAAAAACTTTGCTCCGCAAGAGTATAGAAATCATCGCGTGGATAAGAAATGCCTGCGAGTCGATAAAAGGAAAAGATGAACCATAAACTACATAAATAAATAAACTTTGTCAAAAAAGCAGTTACCTATGACCACGTGGAGATTAATAAANACATCTACCATCCCATCAATTCCGATCAAGGACCCTAAGGCAGAGGCGGATTTAGCATTTCGGCACATTTCTAACAATAAAAATAGTTCGGTACGTGGTATTGGTACCAAACATGATACCAAGTAATTTATATTTAATGAAAAACAGAGAAGTCATTTCACAAGCGCGTATTATTATCAAGCTATAAATCATTCGGAAAGTGTTGTAGATAATTCGTGACTATTAAATATCTCTAAATTCCCTAATAATTATATCAATCGACGCCGTCTCTAGGCAAGAGTCAAGCGAGTCTTTAAAAACATCCGCCTCCACCCGAAGGAAAACCGGAGAAAAACCCTGGCCAGGATGGGGTTACAGAACTAACGTACACAAGCGTGCCAGGGTTGAGTACACATACAACTAAATTTATACCAATAACAAGACATAATACTAGCATACTTTACGTAGTAGTTTGAAATACTAAAAAGTTGCTTATTTTGGAAAATTCTAACTACATACTAAAAGTATTTTCTTTCTGAATTTTGTTTAATATATTTCGTACTCAATATTCGTTCCCCGACACACGGATTTTAAAATTGCAAAATTAATGAATGTTACATGAATAGACAGCAATGAAAATAGTCAGGAGGTTAAGGAAACTGTACATTACCCTTTGACCTTCTCATTTCATACACCATTTCCTTTTCGTGGAAAGGAGTATTTTTTACTCTTGCATAATACATCCTTATTTTATTAAACATGTACAAGAAAAATTAAATCAAAAAATATTTTTATGGACGATAACCAATAGCTTGTGGATTGAAATAATATTTTACATTCTCACCAATACTTTTTTCTTTATCTCCAAAACGCATGGATACCAACATATGTCGTAAAAAACGGGTTTAATTTTTAAATGAGTTGATGCTCTATGTACATGCTTCAAAAAATGAATTTATAATATTTTCATGTACATCTGATTTCTCAGATCGAATAATACAGTTCAACATACTAAGTAATAAACATAATCAAACGAAATCAAGTGTGTGTATCGTATTATCACACACCAATAGATAGAAACAAATGATACCTTGCGGCCAATAATTCTAAATGAGTTTGTTACTAATTGGAAAAACAAGTGAAGAGGAGAATAATGCCTTTGCTTGAATAATGTAATTACAGCTCTAATGGCAATTCTATATACTATAGGCAAATACTACATGAATGTTTTGATTATTAATAGTAGGAATTATTGACCATAAGATAAATATAACATGAAGTGTGGCCATTCGGTGAGAATATTTATTCGTTCATTATTCTCATTCGATATTCATCATTTTTTTGTTAACAAGTAACATGAAAATATAAAAATAAACTAAATAATTTTTTCATGTGTCAAAAATAATATTGAAGAATATATTCACATTAAAGAGTTCTTCCTATATTACTGAGAACATAAAAAATGTCACGAATTAATTTTAATGATAAATTCATTTAAGAAATGAATAACATGGGAGTTGTAGGAAAACCCTTGTTTATAAAATTTATGAGATCATTCAATGATTCAAAAAGTGAATAGATTATTTTATTACATAACTAATACTTGAAATTTGGATGGTCACTAATTTATCAAGTAATTTACACGCGCGTATGAAAAACAAACTACCGGATCTCGTGGAAAATATTAATTCAAATTCTTGCGCAAGGCGGATGTCTTTTATTGTTATCATTCATTGCTTAATGCAATCATTAAGCATCCTACAAGAGAGTGTTCAATATTCAGTTGCAATGGTAAAACTATATATATATATATATATATATATATATAT
>NNCF01127484.1:468829-488136 GCA_002313205.1 Laupala kohalensis | reverse complement strand
AATTGAAATAACACAAAATTCACGATTTATTGTTACAATAGACCCGCCCCTAGACAAAGCCTAGAGAACCTGTATGATATGGAATATGGAAGCAGTTTCAAGTTTGCCAACAATTGGTCGAACGAAGGTGAGGAGATTTATCCCCATCGCAGAGGAGTGGCGTTGCAAACCTAACAAATCCATACTGCTAAGAGCGCGGAACTTGGAATACTTTTCATAGCCCTTTTATTATTCCAGGAGTGTACGAGTATCTTGAGTACTACAATGTATAACGAAACAAGTGCATCTGTGACTCATGAACGTGGAAGACGAGGTGAAGCTTTTGAGTGGAAAAGTGTAGGGGCGGGAGGGGAGGGTGAGGACACGTGGTGGTTGGAAGGACGGTAGGCGGAGGGGAAGACGTCCTCATCCATATTCCTCCTCACGGCTCAGCCCTCAACCAGCCGCTCACGAGGGCGGGGCACCACTTCACGCGAGCAACGACCTTATTTTATCCAATCAATTCAGCCTTGTTCGCCTTAGGGTTCCTTGAGAACGCTGATAATAGACAATAGGGCGCTATATCCAGGAAATTATATTCAATAAAAGGCCAAGAAATGAATAATTTCAAAGTCAATCATTGTATTTTGCCGCGTAACTTTTTTACGTTTAAAGCATAAAATACTTTCAAGATGTAGATAACTGTCTCATGAAAATTCGAGTAGGGTTTTTATCGAAATAAAAGTTATGACCCGTAAGGGTTATGGAAATATTGTAGCCATAAAATCATGCAGTTCGGAATGAGACATTGTATAAAACAATGAGATTATATTATCTATATATTTCAACTCATAACTTGAACGAGAGTTACAGGAAATCGCAAAATAATTTTTAAAATATACAGAATAAAAATATCAGGTTTAATTAAGAAAGGTCATAAAAATGTTTAGGAATGGTATATAATTAAACCAAAAATTTCTCTTTGAAATAAATGTATTTCAATGAATACTTATGAACCACTGGAACGTTTTATATTACAGTTTCATATTATTATTATTATTATTTTATTATATATGAAACTGTGATGTATAAAATTCTCATAATGTCGTATACGAACAAAAAACTAAATATAAAATACAATAATTTAATTTCTATACATAAATACTCAATCTTATATTACAAAAATACAAATACGCACGATTTTTTAAATATATATAAATAATAGATAAGAATAAATATAAAAGATACAAATAATTGTAAATTAAACAATACAAACAAATGTGATAACTTTTGGTCAGGTGAAAATGGCGACGAGCCGGAATTCGAACCCGGGATCCTGCTATGATCGCAGGAGTGTTTACCACTACACCATTCGTTCGCCTTCCACAACTAACTGTACACCATTTCCACGCAGACGTAAACCCCGCATTTTCGCCTGACGGAACGTTTTCACATATATCCTCACGTGTAGATTACACGGAATAAATATGTACATAACGAACCTTAACACGTGTGAAACCGGTAATTAAGTGCATACAGCATTGTGTACCGTATGGTTCACTTATCTCCTGTATGGAGATGTCTCTCAGGTCTTCCAGGGTTTAGGTCTGGGTGGAAATGGTGTACAGTTGTGGAAGGCGAACGGGTGGTGTAGTGGTTAACACTCCTGTGATCAAAACCGGAGTCCCGGGTCGATTCCCGGTTCGTCGCCATTTTCGCCTGACCGAATGTTATTACATGTCTTCTGCACGTGAAGGGTACACAGAAGAAATATACGCAATTCAAACAAATCTTTATGTTAAATCGAATTCATCAAGCAAGGCATACATTAATATTTGCCTACAGATAGGTAAACGTGGACCAGCAAAAATGCACCACACTATATTGCGGGTGGCGGTAGAGCCGAGGACAAAACAGTGCAGCATTGCGGCATGCAACCCGCACAATAATCCCTCCCACACCTTTCCATAATATTTGCACGAGCTGAACACACACGGGGTCCAATCACACGGCACAGTTACGCTAAAAATGGGTTACGTCAATACACGTGGATGCAACATCCTTTTGCCGATAAAAACGGAATCAAATTAAATTATCTACAGTCGGTAAATATTTTAGTATTATTTATTTTAATAATTTATTGTTTAATTACTTCAAAAAGCTCTCCATTTCCATAAGGAATTATCAATTAGTTCAAAATTAAACATGATGCTCGTATTAGAGGAAATAGCTTTTATGGAAAACTAATTAAACTACAACAAAAATAAATATGCGGTAAAATGTTACATGGGAGTCTCGTTACACATACCTGTGTCAAGAAGCATAGACGATGAATTTTCTATTGGTTGAAAACATCATTGGACACTTTGGTTGCTGTATTTATTACAAGTCATTTTTCGTTGTTTTATTTAAAAAAAGGAATATTGAAATTAAGCAGCCGTATGTCCTATTCTCGATACAATATCTCCAGAAAATGATTTTTAATTTAGAGTGGGGTACAATTAACAATATTTAAGGAATTGTCATGTTGAGATAAAGTGATGAAACAAGTGTTGAGGAACTATTTCCTAACTTTCTCATCTAAATTTTTAACACTTAACTAAATCAAAAAGCGATAACTACCACATTTTTTACACGTCTCTTAATTATCGCAATCTTCTGTTCCGTCGTAATACAATTTCGTATTTTTCGTGAGTTTTCAGTTTCCTTGCCTACTTTTTCGTAATCGTATCTTTGATTTTGGTTTTCCAAAACTTGATTCCACTAAGAACTACTAAGAACATTTACAATGATTTCCTGGACTCTAATAATAAATAATGAACTTTTTGGTCAAGAAAGTATTTACAAACTGCGTATGACCACGTGGAGGACAATAAACTAACTTGCTCTTCGGAAGCAAGCAAGAGGCAAGTTGCAAGAAGCAAACAACCATCCTATCAATTCCGATCAAGGACCCCAAGACAGAGGTGGATTTAACATTTCAACACTCTCCTAAACAATAAAAATAGTATATCTTAGTGTCAGTATCTCTTAGTGGCAGAGTATCGATGAAAAATTTGTATACTCAAAATTCAAAGAAAAGTTTGAAAAGGACCGTGTACGAGTTCAGATAGTAATAATTTAAAAAATAAACTCCACTTCGAGCTGTCCCATAACACGCCCCGAACGTGCCCATGGGGTTCACAGAGGGTGGAGTTCGCAATTACTAGGTCTCGCGACTAGGAGGAGATATGTCAGCATCTTGCTCCGATCGCATTGACCCGAGAATAGATCCTGATACTCATTTCACATCAAGCTGGGTGGGCCTGGGAGTCAGTCTGGATGTTGATTTATTATGAAAATTCCCACCGAGGATCGTACCTCGGCCATCCAGCAGCAACTACCGAGCCACGCTGAATCCACATAATCCATTCACACTTTGAAAATAACAAGATAAAATCTCCTTTTGAGACACAATGACCCACTTAGGAGGCAGGACACACGTTAGGAAGCCCTTCGCAGCATCTGAGGATTGAGGACTCCTCCGCATTCGACACCTCGCCGCCGTGGTCGCGTCTGAGGACGATGCCCTCCAGGGAGTGTGTCGTAGAGCCAGGCGCTCGACATATGTCCCCTTACGGGCATCACAGCTTCCTGCTCCTCAAAGACATTCCACGGCAACGCAAGCAGGCAGCATCAGGCGACACCATCTGATGTGAAGGCACTTTCGCAGGGAATGTCGGGGTATTTCATGGGGAATGTTTAGGGATGAGGATATCATTCATGGGGAAACGGCACGCCGGATCTGACAGTGACACTCTACCGAAAATTATTACACTACTATGAATTCAACAACTGTGGTCCACTAATTTCCTCAGGATTTCCTCGGGATAGAGGCGGATTTTCCATTGACGGGAAAGTCCTTTAATTCTTTTGTTGTTATTAATCACGAATTCATTAATTTTTTGCAACTATTTAATGCACAACTGCCCATGGGTCCTTGATCGGAATTGATGGGATGGTCCCTTGCTTGTTTCCGGAGAGTAACTTAGTTCATTATCCCCCAGGTGGTCATAAGCAATTTGCAACTGATTTTTTGACAATAAAGTTTATTTATTTAGTGGTATCGACAGCAGTGTTATAACGCAAGCGTCTTCGCTTCCGTTAAATCGCCAAGTGATAGAGAGCGGGTTCAAATCCTGCTGGGTCGAACAAGTTGATTTTTTCAGCTGGGATGTTTACCTCATATGTTCCAGACAAATGTTGGTTTGGTACCGAGAGGTCCCCGGTAACACAACACCTCTCCTTCCCAATTCCCACATCCAAGTCACAGTTAGGCAGAAGAGCAGGTCCCGCGGTTTTTTAGTCTTTTTCAAAAGCTTTCGCATTTCTTTTTAAAATCCGTAAAATAAGTTAATTATAAAAGTAAATAAAACACTAAATGATTCTAATTTAGAAGATGAACTTTTTAAATCCCCGTCTCATCTCAAAATCCCTTTATTCTGAGAATTTCATGAAAATCGAAAGTTTTTTTTTAGAAAAACAAAACAGAGTTGTCCTGTCGGACTGACGGTTTCATCAACGTAGCGTTTTCTAGGGATTCATTCAGAATATATTTATAAAAATTCCTATTTTAAAGAAGTGAGTTATGACAAAATGTAATCTTTTACATGTTCGTTACATGTCACGAACTCTTGGCGATATCATTTTAGTTTTGTTTGTAGACATAGTTAATTTAATTAGTGAGTTTTAATATTTTTCTCTTATAAGTGAGCGGAAAGGCGTAAATATTTTACAAGTTTTGCTAACGGCTCAACTGTGCATGCCCACTCCAACTTATTTTCTAGTGCATACCATTGGGTATCTCCTTTCAAAATTTCATATATATTTGTAATAGATGCTTTTAAAATATTTTATCTGTGTAAAATATTGTTAATGTACTCATCATTGACCGAATATAAATGCGAAATACACAACTGGTTTTCTTAGTAATTACAATAAAAAAAACCTTTTTTATTGAAATTTCTGCAAATGCGAAAATTAGCATGCTATTGAAACTTATCTACATGGAGCGATGTATGATTTGGGTGATAGGGCTATTGTGAGTAGATAGACTGGTTAGCTGGGTTTACCAACAACTTGGTCCACGTGGAGGCGTTAGTAGGAGTAGTTAGTAATAGTCTCAGAGAAACTAGGAGCTGTAGGATGTGAATAGAAGGAGGGTTTGCTTTCCAGTACTCACAGTTACATGAACTAGGGCATTAATGTTAAAAGTTACAATTTTTTTCCTGCCCCACCGGGAACTGAACCCGGGATGAATTGATGATGAGAACGAACGATAACACCTGAGCCACCGGAGGTAAGTAAATGAAGAAGTCTACCTGCGATAGAGAACAGTTGTTCTTCGCCGAGCACAAATGTCGCGCAATTGCTCACTAACCTTGGATCCTCCAAAGAGGCGTCTAGATCCTGAGGCGCCAGTGGTGACGGTGGCGGCGGGGAAGGCGGCGGCGGTGACGACGGCGAGGGCGGAGGCTCCGCTTCCGGTCTCAAACCCGGAGGCGTCTTCCGCTCGCGAGCGAATGGCTCGTCTCGTACTTTCAGACACATCTCGGACAATCCGCACATCATTGTGAAGGCGAAGAAGGAGGAGGAGTTGGATTCAATAGACCGGGAACGAATCTCTCATCCTCTCACAATACGACAGACACACGATCCCAGAATACTGAATATTATACGTAGACATGTCAAGTTTCGTACATAACTTTCACACTAAAAAAAAGAGAAAATATGAAAAATTTGTTTACCCAATGATAGAGGTACTATCATTTTTCTTTTTAATTCATATTTCCCCGGTACCGAATCACCGAGATACTACCCGGGTTATCTCTCTTTCTACAAATCTTGATCCTAACATCTCTCTTTAATGTTACGTTTCTTCTTTTAAGTGCCTATTAGGCTGTGAACTCCACTGTTTGTATCCCAGCTGCGTGGAGGCGGGCACTTTCTAGCCCTTATTTAATAAACTATTCTCTTCAAACTTATTTAATAAACTGTTTCATTTCGTAAAAACATTTGGCAACTCTGCGTCGCAAACACCTCTTCCTTGTTCATCAAACGTATTTATTTCCTTTATACGCTAGGGAGTATCATGTTAGATGTTGCACATTCGTCATCCGATCCAAAGAATACGTGCATCCGTCGTAAATGGAAGCTGTCAGAGTGGTCCAAAGCAGGCGCGATCGCAGTGGGAGCCAAGGCTGAGGGCGCACGCCGTGTGTCGGTGGGTGGTGGGCGCGGTGGCGGCGCTGGAGCTGTATTAGGAGATGGCGATGGGTGCGGCGGAACGGGCGGAAACGCCCATCGCGACAGCGCGCGCGCGCCCGCCGCTCAACACATGGCCGATCGCGCACGAGAGAATCAAGGATCGAAGGGGGACACACTTCCACACACTGCACTTCACTTAATCAGAAGAGAGCACTCCGAGGTACATCCCCGCACTCTAGTGCTCCCTCCGCTGAAGTTCCACAGATTCACGCACTTCAAAGTACACGTGTGGGAGCAGATGTGGTTCAGAGCCACGTGGTTCCGCGTCGCGACGGCGAAGGAGGCGACTGACGCCGCTGTGCGTCCGCGAGCGACTGAGTACAGGGGACGACGACGCGTCGGAGGCGGCGGCGGCGGCGGCGGCGGCGCGGGGGCGAGGGAGGCGGTGGGCGAGCGGTGTAGCGCACGGCCTGGCATCGCGTGAGCAACGAACGAAAGACCACGCAGCGACAGAGGGAGAAAGGCGAAGTACGTTGAGAATACGCCGCCTTCCGAGAGATACGTCAATGGAGCGGGTGAAGGGGTGGTGGAAGGGGGTAGCACGCGACGTTCCGGTTCGGAGCGAAATCGAAGGGAAACGAAATGGAAATCATACATGCTGCTCGGTTCCTAGTCACTCAGAGCGAGTGGATGGCCTATCTCCTTTTTAACAAAAATAAAGGTTATTGACCTTTACTTTGAGAAGGCACGGAAGAAAATTACGATCAGCATACTGCTATGGAAAAGAGGAATTTGAATTTTCGAAAGGGGAAGAAGTAAAACTTTCAGCATCCGGAAACAAACAAACAATACATATGGATGAATGTAAACACCGGAGAAGATTTTAAATGTATTTGAGTACCAAAGAATTAGCTATATTATATTTAAAAGATGATTAAGAAAATAGCATTACATTATCATTGCATAAATTACCAGCGAACACACAGCCAACCGTACTTTCTCCTTCTTCTCTTTCTAATCCTTGTTTTCTTCTTCTTCTTCGTTTAAAGAACTCAGCAAATGAAACAAGAAAAATTGTTTTTATCGTTATTCAAACAAGAAAAAAACCTGTTACAATATTAAATCATTTAAAAATCAATTGTTCTTGCATTTGCTTTCGTGAATCTTACTGCGTGTCAAACACTGTTGAACGCAAAATATGTATATCGTTATATATGTTTGCTTTCTTGAATCTTACTCTCGTTTTGATTTAAAATGGTCGTTTCATGGAGATGTCAAACACTGTTGAACGAAAAATATGTACATCATTCTGTACGAAATCCGGTCCTTAAGATAAATACTTGGTGCATGAACAAAGAAGAGGTCCTTTTCACCACTGTGCAGGAAGACTCCACCCAGGTCTCAGGTTAAGTCATTCTTTGAACCAATTACATTTCGAAATGTTAACTAATTTGCTGTACTTCTACCTTGTTGTTCATTCAAATTTTATAAATGATAAATTTTTGTATTTGTCTTATCACAAGTTTCGAAGTATCCGTTAAAAACATAGATTCATTAAAGAACAATAGAGGCGTAAATATTTCTGAAGATAAAAGAAGCTACCAATCACTTAAATACAATCGTAAGAGAATTGTGCTGAAGAAGTTTGCAAGCAATATAATAACATTTTTTTTAAATGTTGGTAAAATAGAAAAATTATCATATTTTTTAAAACTATTTGACATAGCCTAATTCAAAACAAATTAATTACCTTGGTTCTCGCTTCTGATTCATTAGAGCGTAAGTTTTCTTTCTAACGTCAGTTTTTTCTCATCACTGTCCTGAAACTAGTGCAGCTTCTGAATGTTCTGTGAGACCTTTTGTTGACATTTTGACGTTTATTTTTCTCAGCATTTCTTCCCTCTCGTGACTCATCCCATTTGCTTCAAATTACACGATTTAAAGGAGAAATGTTGAAACAGAAAATATTACCTACCTTCTGCTTTATTACACCTCAGGAATTAGACTCTCTAGGAAAACAATGATCTGAAAAATCAGTAACAAGTTCTATAGTAGTAATATGAGGTCACCGTAATTTTGAATTTAGTGATATCAAATTTCAAACCATAGGAACATGACATAGGATCTGGTATTTATTTTGTTTTATAAGCCGAAAATCTCAATGTGGCACCGTATTCATATATAATGTTTATATTTGACGCAAAATTATTTTCTACAATCGAACATTCATAAATACTCATTAAGCATTGAAGAATTATACGCATAATATGCTTGGTGAAGGATCAAAGAAGCTTCAGTCAAAAGTGTTATTTTTTTTAAAGGAAATCAAAAACAAATCTAAATCTAAAAAAAACAAACAGAAATTTATTTTTACAATTACAATATACAAATTTAAAAATACGAATGTCGTTTATTGTTGAAATTTTTTTAACGATCTAACTTCTGAGATGTTGGTTTCGGCTATCTTGAAGTATTAATGAATATCCTCATTAATACGACACCAAGGATACAAGTAAATAAATAAATAAATAAACTTTATTGTCAAAAAAGCAGTTGCAAACTGCGTATGGACACGTGGGATATAATAAAGTAAGTTACTCTCCGGAATCAAGCAAGGGAACATCCCATCAATTCCGAACAATTGCCCAAGGGCTGTGGCGGATTTAATAATTACGAAAGAAATTATTTAATAAATACGTACAGTTATCCATTTATTATTCTAAAATGAATCGTAGGCGTATAGTGTTCTGTGAAAATTCGAGAAAAATAATTACAAAAAATTTACACAACATTGCACCTATGAAAAAATTCGTCGTATAACGATATTACCGAGAGCCTTCAGAAAATAGTTATATACTCGATCGTAAATGCCGGAGTATTAGGTAAAAATTGACAACGCGAATCCTCTCGTACGCCGCAGCAAATCCTACCGGATCCACCAACCTGCAAAAGATAACATCAATTTCCCCTAATACTACTGCCAGGTCCATGTTTTCCCCGTGGTTCGATTCATTCCCTTCGGTTGGCACTGTTCCATGTACGGATGTCCTGCATATCCACTGTGCTTCCCCGACTGCCTTCCTTTCCTCTCGCTCTCACTTATCCCCTTATCTCACCTCTCCGCCACTTCACACGCCACGTTCACGGAAAAAAGAAAACTTTCAATTTTAGTCATTTTTTAAAAAAGAATTTGCTGTAGAGCCGTAGGGATATATGTTATAAAAATTAATCCCAAATTTATTCGAAAGCTCGAGAAAAATGGTCTAAAACTACACATGTCAGATCTTTATAACTTTAGGTCCTGAGTGTACATAAAAAATAATTTTTCAGATTTATTTCACGTTTGATTTATTACACTTTCAAAGATTCGGAAACGAGTGATTTTCACCGCACGTTACACATTACAATCAGCTGTAGATAAAAAAAACTGTTTGACATAGCGATAAAATAGCGCGAAATGAGAGTTCATTTAACAGCCAATATAAGGACCATTAAATATTAACGAATTTTGAAACAAAAAAAACAACCTTATTTTGGAGACCCAAAACACGTTTCGCAGAATTTGGTATGAAAAAAAAATGTTTTAACACACTGTTTGACAACTAAAATGGAAATTTTTAGGGTGGGATAAGAAAGGGTTCTTGGAGAGAGAAATATGCTTTGTTATCATTATGCCAAAAATTTGAGGAAGATTCTTCTTGAAATGTACGTTGCTCGTCATAGCAGCAAATTGAAAAATTGCGGTAAATTATATTTACGAATAATTCAATTGATTTTAATGGTATCATAGCAGTCAATTTTGTTAAATAAGACTAGAAAAATATTCCTTACCTAAAAATATTCCAAGTTTAGCATAGATAAAATTGAAAGTGATTACAAAAATTTGTGCTTTCTCGTCATGTACAAATTGACATTTCTCTGAGACTCTGACATTGCCCTGAAGAAGGCCACAGAAAGGTGGCCGAAACGTTGGTAGTTCCGTCTACTGAGACACGGTTTGTCTTGGTAAAACAATTTTATACTAACTCCCTACGTTTGCATACTTTTTAACAATAATGTCTGAATAACTATAATGAAATATACCCTACTACCCCTTTATTGAGCAAGGGCATCGTCAATGCATGCAAGTGAGGTAGAAATGTTGCTGTGAAGAAATTAGAAAATAATTCTGTTTTATGTACTGAATTTTTATTTATCAAACTTGGTGAAATGACTCGGAAGAATCCTATAGGAACTTCCGGGCGGTACTAATCTAGCTCATTTAGTATGTGTTTAAGTGCAAATGTTTCTCCGCGGGAGAGGGGGTGTTATTACGTTAGCTACGATTAATTTGTCATTGTTACCACTGTTACCATCACCGAATTTTACGTAGTCAATCTAATACTCAGTGACGTACCACCAACATCTCATGAAGCGGGACAGGAATTTTTTTGGAAACCCCTGCACTAACGCTTTCGGAGGACCCCATACACAAACCTGTTTGCACGACTACTTGTACACATCCAACGCGGCAATGTATTAAAAAGAATTGAAATTTTTAGTGTTATTTATTAAAAAGCTCTATAATTATTTAGTTTATGGTTTAAAAAAAGTTTTGGATAATATTTATGTTCCAATTTAGGAGTTTAAATAATATTTGCTGACCAATTTGCAGGTCACTTACATAATGAGGCCTGGGCCTGAACACCTCCTCAGTCCGCTTCTCAAAAATAATTTTCTAACAATGGAACCTTTTAGATTGAAAGGAGGAACAAACTTAGACATAATGAAGTCATATCTCATATATGAGAAGTAGTACTCGACCGAAATGGGTAATGAACCATGTCTCTTTCCATTTTTAGGATGCAACATCCCCGGGTGCCTCAAGCCTCCCCTCCAACATTTATACCACGCGTCTCACCCATTTCCCAACAGTTCCCATCATAGTTCACTCCGTTCCATCAATCGTCTGGACATTCATGTTACCAACCCCACCAGAAATCAAAATTAAACTCCATTTTAAATCAAATGTTACAAGAAACAGTCCACATTCTAAATGTAAGGTTATACAATGGTCAGAAAATAATTTTTGCAGAGATGCTTCATATTGGAAAACTGTTTTAGTATAACGGGATAAACACTGGTCTTCATAACAACAATCACTTTTTTAGAAGAAGTGCTATGATTGTAGAAAACCGATTTGCTCTTATTCCTGAATTATTAAATGTAACGACATTACTTTCACAGACCCGGTTTATTTCCAAAATTATTCTACATCTTTTTGGAATTTTTGTCAGTAGTTGCCTGATGATGGCCCACAGAAGGGGGGGGGGATCGAAACGTTGTGAAGCATATTTATTTGAAAATAAATCGAGACCGTGAAAGTAAGATCGTATCATTTAATAACACTATAAGTTCTACAGACGTAATAACTCTCATTCCTCTCTATACGAACATTCTCCAGATCACTCAAGCTTTGATTACCAACTCCGAAACGAATTGTTTTTAATGTTACTGAGTTGTATTATTTGAACCTCAACGGTAGTAGAGTTGGCAGCACAGTGTACTAACGACAGTATTCCCCAACATTATGAATTCTTTCAGCATAAAACACGCTCCATGGAATCGATGTCGATGTAGAGATGAACCAACTTCGTGACCTGCAAACACCCTTCGTTCCACACCTGATAAGATCCCATTCCTATCTGCTCAGTTCCACTCGAAATGTGAAGGGAATCACAAAGAAATTGCAAGAGCAGTGAAGTGAACGGATGGAAAGGAAGTGAGGTGAAGTTGATGGAAAGAAAACTTCATTTAGTCACAAGTTTCCTCTGAAATGGTTTCATGTCAGTGCATGTCCTATATAAAATTTATAGATAGTACGATGTCTACAGAAATTATCAATGACTTTTCACGTACTCAGATATGTGAATGTGTGATGCCGAAAAGTGCATTTTATCGAACGTCTACCGTTCCATCCACATGTTTGTCACTCACTGTCGTCTCAAATTCTCTCGAATTTATGAACTTTTTATTGTTATTTCCTACTTTTCCAACAAGATACATCGATGAGTAACGTAGGAACATCAATAATAATTAAAAAACAGTATTGAATTTATTTTCTCATACTCGCGTATAAGGATTTCTGTGTCTAGAGGCTAAAAAAGCTTAACACTTATGTATCACACGTCTGTTATACGAGCTCGTTTTAGATCCTTTACCAACTCTCTTTTAGTACGCAGCTCATTTTAGCTTATTTACAATATCTCGCGCCTAGTAAATTAGTTACGAAAAATTCAATATTATCACAGATTTTAATTCGCAAACTGAACAAAAGTAATCAGTTCAACACAAAGTTGAAGCTATGGGGGAACACAAAATAACTCTTGGAGTTAATGAGGAAGTAATTCTAATGGAACCCAATTCATAGTTTACAGCGGGGTAAAATATTTTGCCTCAGTATTTTCAGTTCCGTAACTTATTTCCGAATGATTATCTTTAGCTTAGAACAAGCGAAATCCTCATTCCCAACTTGTGTCTCCATTCCTCCATAGCTGTTGCCCTCAGTAGCCCCATTCAAGCTGGGGTTTTTCTCGTTTTTTTCTCCGATTTTCCTTCGGGTAGAGGCGAATTTTACATAAGACTCTTGCAGAGGACGGCGGTTTATTGTAATTTCGAATTTTGAGTTATCTTAATAGTTATGACTTATTAACAATACATTCCGACTGACAGATATGTAACATCATTAGGAGCAATACGAGATGCAATAAAATATGGATAGGAGTGATTTCATATAAATAAGAAAAGGAAAAAGCATGGGATTGAAGAAAAAAGGAAGACAATGGCCAAGAATCCCTGGTAATATCATCAAGAAACAGGGTTATAGAGAGTTCAAGAAAATAATAATGATATAGTTTGATAAGACGTAATTATGAACTAACTTTCTTGTGTTTTATTAATTATAAATGTGTTATTATTCCGTTAATATCATAATATGTATCTAACTTTTCATTCTTATCTAAGGGTATGCTGAAATTTTTAATCCGCCTCTGCCTTAGAACCCTTGATTGGAGTTGATGGGGTGGTGGTCGCTTGCTTACTTCTGGAGAGTAAATTAGTTTGTCTTTCACAAGGTCACACGCAGTTTGTAACTGCATTTTTTACAATTAATTTATTTACTGATTGATTTATCATACTTGTTTACACATGTCTCCACCTTGCACTGTTTCCCGTACTCGCCACCCACCTGCTGAGCGCTGCTGCAGCTAAAGGCACGACGGACGCCTCCACGTCCAAATGCAGAGCCGTCATGATCTCATAGCCTCACCCATAAGGGGGAACTCGTGTATCATTACGACCAACATTGCGTTCCACTTTCTCCAGCATCCGACACATAGAAATGCAGGTATTGAGCGAAAAATTGATTAGGTCTCGGGTGATTTAGACAATTTGTGTCAATCAAACCTCTGTTTCGACGCGGAACAGCTCCTAACGTGTTTATTAACGAACCTAGGCTTTTATTATCCAGACGAAATCGTGTTCCTCTCTTGTTTTGAATTTGCGTAACCAATCGGCATGTTCATCTAACCCTGATTTTGTTTTGTTTTAGAATTAAACGGTAATTCATCGTCAACTATTGTCAATTGGCTTTACTAATTAAACTACCTGGGTTAATAATACGAGGCATGTCCGGAAAGTAAGTACCGTTTCTTTCTACCGCCAACGCAGCGCTAGTGTCGCAGGTCCGCGCATGCGCACTCGTCTCTCTGGTTCATTGTCTTATCACTACAGCCGCATTGTGTAGTGTTTACATTTGATCGTTCAAAATGTTTAAGACAATTTCTGAGCCCGCCGACAGTGAAGTGTTCAATGTGCACTGTGTTCTGGGACAGACAGGGTATTCTGCTTGTTGACTTCCTTCCCAGACGTGAAACCATCAATGCGGTACGATACTGTGATACATTGAGGAAACTTCTGCGCGCAATTAAAAAAAAAAAAGGCGTGGAATACTCAGTCAAGGCATTGTGTTGCTTCATGACAACGCACGTCCCAATTATGCTGGTGTCACTCAAAACCTTATTCAACTATTCGGTTGGGAGCAGTTCGATCACCCGCCGTACATCCCCGATCTCGCACCTTCTGACTACCACTTGTTCTTGAACTTTAAGAGTGATTTTGGAGAAAGACGCTTTGACACCGATGACGACGCAAAAAACGGTGTTCAGCAGTCGTTGTCATCACTGGTGGCATCTTCCTATGAAGAGGGCATAGAAATTGTCTTTCATGTAGAAATATATTTTGTTTAAAAAAATGTTTTTATGAGTTTTTTAACAAACAGTACTTACTTTCCGGACATACTTCGTATAATCAACATAGGGCATTTCGTTTGGGATGAAAATTTTCACTACCCGAATGAAACTTTTAAAATAGTATAACCTCTTCGTAGATTTACGCTCTAACGATTTTTTATAAAAATCTTCTATAATTGGATAAAATATATTTTATACTATTAAAAACAAACGGGTTAGTAAGTGCGAATCGTATTAGCCATACGAGAGAATAGCTACTTAGTGAAGAACTGTATTTCAAACAATTATACAAATATACACAAATTCAAAAATGGCTTAAATGTATTATTGTTATTATTATTAGTATTATTAACAATATTTAACTGAAATATTCAAGATAAAGATATTTGTCTGAATCATATCGGAATTGTGATAAACAGATCCTAATTTTTCAATATATATCCAAAGTGCAAGAAGAAACTGTCATTATTAGTTTGAACGCCACTTACAACCCACCTGCCCTGCCCCACGTGGTTCAGTCATCACTGACGGTTCAATCCAAGTCAAAAGAACACAGGGTCTTACTATCATCATCTCAGCTGTTCGAAGGGAGGTAGCATTCATATAGGTGAAGAAAAGCATCAGTTATCGCAAGGTTTCAACCCATTTCAACCTGAGATGGTCTTGTTTAAAATTGACATTATTCACGTCTACAGTCATAATTAAACTGGAATTATTCTTCCGAACGTTTTTTGTAGAATTTTTTTTTGTTTTACGTCACAACGTTTCTGCAGTTGATTAGTTATTTTTCTATGGAATTGTTTTATTTGTATCTGTGATTGATTTGTTTTTTTCTTGTTACCAAGATAAATCTAACACAATTCATGTTGTTTTTTTTTCATTTCTGTTGGTCATTGACCTTTGGGCCCCTTACTATTTAACAGTGCCATTGCAAGGACTATTTTGCTCTTCATCCCCATTGTCATCTATCAAGTCCTGTTGATCCTCTTATTCGTATGTCTCCCCTTTCATTGTCTCATATTGTCATTCATCAATTTTCCTTATTTATCAAATGGGGTATGAAACCAACTTGTGTCACACATTCCTTACACTTCCCATACTTTACCTTGTCATTCATCAATTCTTTCTTTTCTGTTCTATTTCACATTCCTTTCTCCTTCATATACCTTATATATTCAGTGGCGGGTCTAGACTGTAATCAAAGGAGGAGGGGTATTTTGTTTAAAAATTATAGTTTTACAATACAAATTTTGTAAATATTACCTTTCAATGAAATGCATCAAATAAATAATAATAAACTGGTATTATTATAATAATAATAACAACTGTTTATTATTGTTTTTAATCTGCTTTTATAATTTTTTTAAAATCTGGTATTATTAATTTTATTAATATTGTTTTATTAAAACAATAAGAATTATATTATTTATTACGATAACAATTTTAACTAATAAAAGTTATTAATTTGGTAACTCTTTTACAAAAGTATGCCATTTATCAACTTCAAGTTTATCTGTTAAGAGTTCAGGTCCAATGTGGGGGGTGGGGGAATATAGCTCCTAAGCCGCCCCCTATAGATCCGCCACTGTGTATATTATAATCTTTCCGTACCATATTTTTCGCTACATCACCTTCTCAGCCGATTCTTCTCCTTTCCCATTTTTGCATTCCACCGTCTCTCCTCTGCCAATTCACTTCAAATATGCCTTAAAACTTCCATGTTGCGTCACGTTAAAATCTATTAAAACTGCTTTGATTTGACGTGGAATGACCCTGAGCTTCCGATGTTCCGTAGTGGAGTGTCTCGTAGCTTCTTGATACTTGAGCCGTGCGGAGTTGTTGTCACGTGTAGCGATAACGTGATGAAGATGAGGGTTGCTTCATTCGCTCAGGGGCTCAGGGAAGATGAAACAACTTTAATTACCGGTGACCAACTTCCTTCAATATTATGAACTTCTTCGTCACGGACAAACAAATTGATAGCGACTGCGACTGCGGAAACTACGTTTATATTCCTTCGATATTATTACACACAATTTATGTAAATTTTTTTAAAAGAGTTTGTAACTGAGGAAAAATTAGAGCAGAAAAAGATGGCCGAATTGGAATTATTAAATCAAATTCATTGTTTTACTTAATGTCTTTTGGCGAGGTTTGGGCCATTTAACCCGCTCTTCCAGCTAAAGGGTCCTTCCAGGACTTGGGTAAGGGAATTGGGAAGGACAACTTATGGTGCCGAACCGGCATTTGTCTGGAGTAGGCGAGGGAAACCCCAGCTGAAAACCTCACTTAGTTCGGCTGAGCGGGATTTGAACCCATGCTCTACCGCTCAACGGTATCGAGGAAGCGAAGACGCTACCACTAGTCTACAGTGGGAAGCCGGGACAAGTAATATTCGAAAAATGAAGCAATTTTCATTAGTTTCAATAATTAAAACAAATGTTTACCTAAACAAATGTGAAATTAAAAATATCACTCTTATTTACTGTAGTGGAGATTCTGAATTTTGTAGAAAAGATTTACAAATATAACACTTTCGAAAAATTTCTTTTAGAAATACTAGTTTCGAAAAAAGACTCATGTTCCTAGCGCAGTTAACTTGAATACGCCTCAGTAAGTTTTTCAAATTAAATATTAAAACACGCTTTAGATATGTATGAATGTTATCGATATTAATTATGCAAATACAGTAGAACGTCATTTAAGAAGAGTAATCAGAATAGTCAGTGATCTGTATAATCGAAAATCTCGTGAATGAAAGAATATACTTGAATATCAAATACAAAATGTCTTTTATCTTAAAATAAATAAATTAAGCTTCGTTTTGAGAGATCTCGGAATAGAAAGAAAATTTCCGAGTAAGTAAAAAAAAATAACCAAAAATGAAAACTACGAATTGACTGGGAAACGTTTTTGTTCTTTATAAACGGATAGAATCTTCGAAAAGAGTATAAAAACTAACGAATTTTTTTACGATAAAAATAATGTAATATACACACTAAATTTGTATTTTTTTTGTCAAGAAAGTTGCATTTACATATATAAAAACAAAAACAACAATATTTTAAGTTCGAAGTTCACAGCATCACAGGCGGAATAAGTAAACACAGTTTCATTTAAATCCAAGAGAATACACTAAATTAAGGTTTGATTTAACGTGGAGCCTCCCATACCTAAAATATCCCATCTCTCACCAATGTGAAGCAGATATGCTTGCATTACGCACCCCTCCCTCCTTCGTTACCAGTTTTATGGATTTACACCATACTTGGGAAATGGTCTGATTGTCCTACCACTACAACCAGAAGGGTATTGGTTAGAGAAAGGAGGTCACTCATTTCCTTTTTAATTTATTTTGTATCCAATACAGGCAATACATGGGATATTAACACGTTTTATTTTGTCGCTTGAATTTATTCCTTTCTTTCTTTTTCATTTCCCTGGTTCAGGTTTGCATACGCTGGGTATTACCTCTTTGTTCTTCTATTGATCATTATTCGTTCTCCCTTCGAGGGGATTATCGCAATCGCTTTCGGGATATTTCACCACATAAATTTCCGAAAATGCCAGTCAAATATTTTTTTCTGAAAAAAGAAAAAAAAAGGTGAATAGAATTTTCAGAAAATTATAAACATTTAAATACGTTACTCCATTTTAAGAGAGCTATTTTCCTCTTGCATTTTCCTGTCACTCAAAGATCCATAATATGTGACATGAGGCTCGTTAAAGGACTTCATGGAGGATACCAATCGACAAGGTCCAGGCTTATCCACGTCTTCAACAGCACGATGTTGCTAAATATCTTGATCATTCCCAACAAACTGACATCGTACGAATACGACTTCAGACCAAGAAAAATGTCCATGAAAATTCCAACACAAAACCTTGATGCTCAGGTCAACGAACAGACTTAGTCCATGTTTCGCAGGATTTCGAGTTTCGATTGCATGAGGCTGAATAGCTTCAATAAAGTTGGAGCGAAAAACGACATTTTCTCAAATTCTCTTCTTAAATCACTTCTAGTTCCCCATCCTGGACCGGGTATTTCTCCGGTTTTCCTTCAGGTACAGGCGGTTTGTAAATACAAGCTCTCCAGGTTCTTGCAGTGGGGTGGCTGGCTATTTTAATAATAAATCTCGAAGAATTGTAGTTATTTTAATAGTTATTTATAAACAATATTTTTCAAATCTATAGTAATAGTGAAATAACGTTTTGTGTTATATTAAATACAAATTTGTTGTCACGTAACTAACTATTTTTATTCTTATCTTAGAAGGAAAGAGCAGAAATATTAAATCCGCCTCTGCCTTAGGGCCTCAGATCGGAATTGATGGGATGGTCCCTTGCTTGATAGAAAAAAAATAGTTTATTGTCCTCCACTTGGCCATACGTAGTTTGAAACTGTTATTTTGAGAATAAATGTATTAATTTGAATATTTGTATTTATTTTCTTCATCTACCCACTCTGTCATTTGCTGCATAAATTGATACGGACACTTAAACTTGTTTCGGACATATCATAAACCTACCTTAAAGAACTTTTGTGGAATTCAGATGCACATTTAGAAAATTAATCGTTTCATTAAACAACAGCAATTAAAAGAAACCAATTCTGGAAAGTAAAAGCGCAGTTTTCAATACTGCTAAATAGTCAAGTTAAAATGCATTAATTACTACTAAATTGTCAACTTGAGGAAAGAAATTGAATTCTTCAATTTTTTTAAACTCGTTGCACACAATAATACGTCACTGTTTTAGCACTATATCAATAATAACAGAAGTGCGTACAAAAAT
>NNCF01127484.1:436604-456794 GCA_002313205.1 Laupala kohalensis | reverse complement strand
TGTGTGTGTGTGTGTGTGTGTTGAGATGTTTTGAGATATGTTGATATTTGAGTTTTGAGTAGTAATTCAGGAGGGTTTTTAGTGGATATGGTTGAGTCATTCCGTGCGTAACTGCATTTTCCCTACCTGCACACGTTTTTAGGGCTCTAATGACCTCAATGTCGACGAGTCGTAAAGCCCCACAAAAAATCTATTTTATACGATTTGCTTTGTTGTACAAAATTGTTTCATTTTTAATATTCATTCCAATTTTAATACGTAAGGTTGTTGAAAATAAGGAATGTATTTAAATAAGGACGTAATTGGACTATGATAGTACCCAGCTGTTATTGATTTTTGTGTATCACAGCTGATGTAAGCCCATCGCTCGAGAACCAGTTTTGCCTGATGATGATCCGCATGAGAGATTGAAACGTTGCATTTTATTTTAATTGTGTTCTTAAGTAAATATATGTCTGTTTTTTATATACGATGGTCTTATTCGGTATTAAATAAATAAATAAATAAATAAATTTACTGTCAAAACGCAGTAGAAACAGCGTATGATCACGTGGAGGACAAAAAACTATTTTACTCTCCCGAAGCAAGGTAGGGACTATCCCATCAATTCTGATCAAGGGCCCTAAGACAGAGGCGGATTGAAAATTTGAGCACACTCCTTACATAAGATAAAAAGTTTGCTACATGTAATTATATCAATTGAATATCAACAAATTTTGTAATTTAACACAAAAAAATTATTTCATGTGTAATTATCTAACTATAGATTATCCGAAAAATAGCGTTTATAAATAGTAAGTATTAAAATGACACTAAATTCAATATTTAATGTTTCAATAGACGTCACCCCTAGAGAAGAGTATAGAGAACCTGTATAAAAATTCGCCTCTGCCCGAAGGAAAACCGGAGCCGGGAAATATTCTAACTAAAATATACTTCTACAAAAATCGTATGTTATTGACCTCTTGTTAATTTAACTGTAATTTCTTGAGATTAGGTTGCAAATTAAACGTTGGCAAGTTCGAAGATAATTTTAATTTATCTAATTTGTTTTCTAATCCAAGGAAATTGCGGTTAAAATACACATTTATATTTGTTTTTACTACTAAAAAGCGAATGGCGTGAAGTGATGAGAAAGGCAAGTGAGCTTTTGCTTCATTAACTCAGTCTAGCAGGCGACAGTAAGCAACATTGTTAGTACGACAGGATGTTCAGCTTTAGTGACCAAACAAGAAAAGTTTGCGCTGAACAAAGACATCAAATTGCAGCAAATTTCTAAACGTAATTTTAATCTAGTCATCAAGATACTTCTATTTTACTTGGAAATATGGCGGATCTGGACCTATTCATCTGGTATTATTAATTTTATTAATCTAGTATTATTATTAATAACAAAAACAATTATATCATTAATGACAATAACAATTAGTAATCTGGCAACACTTTGACAAAGTATGCCATTTATCAACTTCAATTTATATCTTAAGAGTTCAGGTTCAATGGTAGAGGGGGACTATAACACTCTTAGCCCCCCGCCTATAGATCCGTCACTGCGTAACGGTAACATTTTTTTTATCTACAAGTGAATACTTTGCGTAATTCCTTTATATTCCATCTAATTTAGCTTTAACATGACATTCATTGTAGCCACAAACTGAATTGTAGATCTTTTCAAATATTGTGAGCTCACCTCTTTCATACTACGCCATAATCGACATAATTCGTTAACACACAATCGAATTTAACTGAGTGTGTATTTCGTCTCTTCAGGACAATAGATAAATGTCATGAAATCAGATAACGTACACGAAATCCTCGGTTCAATTTGAAGGCTCCGAATGAATAAAGAAATAATTCAAGATTTACGACCTTTTGATGGACGAATACCAGTATTTTGTGTTTTTTAGAAAACATCGTTTGAGTTGTTGTCAGGTGTAACAAAAACCTATTGCTCCCAAATTGATTATTGATTTTCAATCTAAATTTATTAGTATGTATCAAAAATACTACAACAGTATATGTAGAGATGCGGTTCTGCTGTTAAAACCACATAGTTTCACAGAATTTACAGGAATCTTATATATTCTTCAATATATTTCGTATTGTTACACTGAGAGAAGAGGTTTAGATGCGAGATCCTAACTCAGAGGAAGGAAAACTTTGGAGAAATTCCTCAGAATTTGTATGTTACATCCTAACCTACGGTACTCACATCTATAGTGTATTGTCAGTGTATTATTAGAAAAAAATTAAAATTATCAATAAATGTGTTGCTATTCAGGTAAAATAAAAAAATAAAACCTTCAAAATTCTTGACAGTTAAGAGACGAATATTACATTGAAATCATTTTTGTCCACTGAGCTGAAAGAATAGGGGTTCCCCTCGTATCACGTGATCACACTGAGGAAACGCAATTGTCTAGCACATGCACGCACTCTAAGTCTGCATTTGTGAACCACATCTGAGAGAAGTGGGTGGGGGAAGTTCGTACGAGTGGAAGGGGACGGGGTAGAGGAAAAGCGTAATGTTCCTCGTGTCTGTGTCTGGGTCGACGCGTGCTGTGGAATCGGGATCACAGACGCGGGACTTGACAACACGTCGCACAAACGGACACCTAGCAAGACGAGGGACGACGCTAGAGCTTCGTCGTGGAAGCGGTCACAGGTAGAAGCTCTTCGCGAAGAACGGGTTCGCCACATACGAGCAGGTTTACAAAGTAGTTTTTTTCTTTCTAAAAATATGGCCAATTTGTATTATGAGTGAGTCAAAAAAGCGTACACTTCAATTATCTCCGAAAACAATACAAATATCGAAACGCAGTTTTCACTACGATAAAGAACGATTTGGGCTAATTATTTGACGTATTCAAATGGTTAGTAGCATTTAAACATCAAATATATGTACACTTTTGTTTATTTTAATTACACTATAAATTTCATAATATAATGGAACGATTTATTCGAGGATTGGTCATCAATAAAAGATTCTTTTTAAGTCGCCAACGTTTCGGAAATTTATTTTGCCATCATCAGGGCTACAAAGAACATACACAATTTACATTGTTTCTAGTACAACTCTGAAACACCTTATTAACAAAAACAATATATCAATGATTACTCACTATCTAACTATGAAAAATGTTACAAAAACATACCCAAAAAGTTTTATTATAATACAAAACAAATACTACAAAAATAAAAATGGCAATTCATAAGTTCAGTCATGACGAAACAACCCTACCATTGCTGCCAACCCATTTGTCAGTAATATTTTTGTACATGTTACTTACATTGTCAGTATCAGTTTGTATGTTACAAGTTCTATCACTTAACTTGGTGATGTGTACCATTCCTTTAATTAATATCTTTTTGTAATTAGGTTCAACACAAAATTTTTGCATTTTATCAAAATTTCGTTGATTTGCCAAAGCATGTTTTGCTAAAGCACACATGAGTTGAGCCTTCTTAAGATCATACATATGTTGTTTGAATCTCCTTTTAACCAACTGTGAGTATTGCCCAACATAAACCTTATCACACTCATTACAATCTACCTGATATACAACATTTTTTGCATCAGTTTTTTCAATCTTTTGTTTTAATTTACTAAACACTTGTCTATCAATATTATTGCTATGACCAATCCTCGAATATATCGTTCCGTTATATAAGATCAACATCAAAATTATAAATTTCTTTCACGGCTATTCCAATTCTGGTGAAGTCACAAAATCTAAGTCATAACATTCATAGAATTTCTACGAATAATAAAATAACTAAACCTTCCCTAAAATAAAGCATTGGCTAAGAGAAAAAAATCAATTAACGTAACTTTTCGTATTTCTGGACCAATTCGTGGTATTCTCTGGACCTTCGAAGTTTTGCTGAAATATATATATATATATATAAATGTCTACAAACAGCTATTTGAATAGTCAAACGATTTACTTTATATCACAATACATCTTATTTAAAACTGCATTTAAGACAAGAAAGGTGTTGGTTTTTTATTGCCTCACGCAGCATATTTCTTTTTACAGTCTAAGAATGATTTCCTTATTAAATATTATTCGGACTTCAGCTCTTTAATACACCCACAATCAAAACAAATATTAAGAAGTAAAAAAGAATTAGTAAATATGCTTATTGATTTCAGATATTTTTCATATTATCTAGGTATGGTTTACAAAACTTCATTCTCTACTTTGCGGTAACTTTAATACTACAGTGCTAAGTTCAATATGAAATTCATTAATATTACATACACAAGAATTACAACTACTTGTTTAGAATACGCAGAGCAGAAGATTGAAATTGCATCTTTGGAAATGGGGTGGAAAATCACATAATCTATGAATGCAGGATAACGGAGGCAGATAGGGGAAGATGGTGTAACAAAATGAAGGCAAAGGGTTTAACTAATTTGAATGACAGGGCATTTTCAAATTGGATTCGAAAGTAAATATACAGAATTTTTTGGATTATGTAACAGAAATTGTTACAAAACGGAATGCAGCGAAGAATGGAACGTAAGAGGACAATAAAAAATATGATGAAACAAGTATAAGTGGAAGGATCAAAGTGAGGCAGATGTGGAGAGTAAAGAGAAACAAATACAAGACTGAAAAGAAAGAAAGATGAAACAGAATGAAGCATGTATATTTAAGGAAACAAACACCAGTGCATTCGTAACCCTGGTAGTAACTTCGTGTTAAGATACAGGGACATGTTGAATTAGTGTACTTGACAATAAATAAATGAATTGTGTATAAAATTGTAATACATAATTTTGTGTAATACGATTGCATTTAAACATGAATATGAGAGAATTACCATGAACGAGAGTTGCGCGAAGTTTAAACAGCAGATTTATAGGACAACACACATCATCTGTCACGCCGTAAATTCGTCAACTCCAAGTGTCCGCAATTGTATTCAGCGGTACGAGACGGTGGTGGCAACTGCCAAAAAAGAATCCACACGCACGAAGGGAAACTGCACTTCATTCTGCGATGACACCAGCGTGAAACATCGCTTTAAAGCGTTTTTGAAAGCGCGCGTCACCTCAACACGTCGTTTGTCACTGTCACTGCGGACGCGCACACATGTAGAAGTGATGGAGATTACTCCCAAAAATGGCTATTCGAACACGAAGACAACGAGTGTGAAATACTGCAATAACTTCACATATGCCCTATTCGTGACATTTCAGGCGTGAACTGAAATGAATGGAGCTAATGGAAATGCCGCCGGAATATCCGGTCGTAATTACGTACCTCAAACTAGTTCATCGCGGTAGAGAAAGGAAAGCTCGTTGAATCATACATGGAAAAGTGGACACGAAATAAAATAATATATGTTTTATAACAGCAGATGTTGCATTTCCACACCAATATGGAGTTGTTTATTATTATTTAGTGGAACAAATCAATTGCGTTCTTCAAGCGTTGAAGAATAATAAATAGAAGGGAATTATTTTCTGGTAAGGCCTACTACCACTACTGTCAGGTTTTTATCGACCGACATTGAAATGATTTTGTCATTAATTTTCATTTTCAAATTTCGTAAAATAATTAGCTGATAATTTTTCAAAATCAGTCTTCCAGACATTTTTTCCCCACGATTCTTGACCAAATTGCATTAAGTTTTTAAATAAACATACCAATAACACTTAAATGTTACATGAATCTAGGGAAAAGTTAATGTTAAGCTACATACAAAATTTTTAACGCTTCTACAAACACCTTTGAATGAATAGTATGGTCTAGTTACTAAGATTTCATTATTTTTAATAAAGAGATATCAGAGTTCTAGATAAGATTTCTTGAAAACTTGAACCCCCGCTAGCCAAGTTATAAAAAGTATTTCGTGAGATTTCAAAATATGTAAGATTTCTGGAATTTAAACGAGACATAACGAGTGTGAAACAGAACTCAAAATTTATTTCCTACTAACGATTCGCCGTAAAAGCAATTTCAATTAAACGACTAAACGATTCAAATAAAAATGGAATGGCTTCCAACTTCATTCATGGATTTAAGCAACCGCAATTATTTCTAATTAAGTTGTTGAGAAGGGCTCTAATGGCCTTGACGTTGACGAGCCCTAAAACCCCACAAAAAAAAAGTTGTTGAGGAATTCCAGATTTAGTAGGAAACAGCACCGTCATCTATTAGATAGAGGAGCAACGGTCTGCGAATGCTCTGCATTACTCATCCGAATACCGAAGTTACATGCAAGTTCGTCACTAAGAGCATGCCTCTCCTAATTGGTGTTGAAATGCCCCAAGATCTGGGTTCACACAAGTTGATGAAGGGCGAGGGATTTCGTAATAATAATAATTAATAATAATAATAATAATAATAATAATAATAATAATAAAAATACCAAAAACTAGCCTTTGAAGTAAAAAAACTCTGGAATGTTCAAGAAGTGATCATAGTGCCTATCATTTTATCTACCCTAGGACTAGTACCCCAATCCCTGGTCGACTCCATTAAAGAACTCAAAATCAACGCCAATATAATAAGTAGATCGATATAATAAGTAGATCGCAACACTGCGTCCTTCTGTCCTCAGCCCACATTACCAGAAAGTTCTTGGACCTGAAATAGATTCTTCCTCCCAGCAGAACTTGATTTAATAATCCACTGCTGAGAGAAAAACCAACACAAGTTGAGAGAACTAAATGAAAAGTAGTAGTAATAATAATAAACTAATCTGGAATTCAGTGTCACAAACGAATATTTACTGAGTTATTAATGAAATTGCGAAACACGGACCGTGTTCTTCAGGATGTAAATTATACTAAAAATTTGGTTGTTTCACTCACATAATATCAAATAAAGTGAATAAATAATGTGATACTCGAATAAGCTATTTCTGCTCCCTATTCATCAATGAGTTTTTTTTTCCAAGTATTACAAAAATTTTACATGTGAAGGGATTTACGCAAACATTTTCCACGATCTAAGGTACTATACTTAGTTCTAAAATATCTTATTTTCTAAGGAACACATAAGGGAGTATTTGTTTTGTGAATAAGAAGAAGATTGAGGTGTTTCATCATTGACAGCCGACTATTCGCCTAAAAGGTTAATTTCAAATACTTCTCGATGACGTCACGATCAACCTGGTTTCTTGTAAGTGCAACCATTAATACGGCAACTCGAGAGAACAATGACGAAGACGCGTAAGCCGTCCTGCGGTTATTTAATGTACTTCAAGTCTTAATCATTCANTTTAATGTACTTCAAATCTTAATCATTCAGACATACAAATATACTTGTTTTCAAACGACTTTACTCTCACGAGACTTAAGCAATCCTGAACCTATACTCACCATACCTAATACCTGAGCCGTGCGAGGAGGACTAGGTAGGGTGTAAGGGCACTTCCATTCTCTCGGAGATCATGGCAGGTAACAATTGCATCAGTCCATTAAGCTACAAAGCGAATTAAATTTCAAATTCCAAACGACAAACATGTATATATTAATTGTTATTGTCAACAATCATTGAAGCACTTCAGACATCAGGTCTTCAGACTATGCTCATGGCCAAAAGTTTTTAAAAACAGAATTACAGATATTTTTTACCGATATTTTTACAGATATTTGTTAAGGAAATGTTAATTTTCCACACTACAGTCCGCCCCCGTTTGTACACCCCGGTAGAACCTCGTTTCCCGATGATTATCAGTCGCTCGCCTCGCGGTGCAGAAGAGGGTCTCGTCGAGTTGCATCGAACGGAGGCGTCTGCAACTGCAGAGTTGCCGAGTGTTATCGCGCCATCGCTTCTCCGCGAAGGATGCAACCAACACCACCGCAGCGAGAAAGAGAGAGAGAGGAGATAGTCGAAGTGCGAGAAGCAGAATCGAAATCGGAAACTTAAACACGACTCTCCAACTCCGCTCGCGGCACTCGCCGACAGATAGCGCGAGCAATGGCAAACTTTTCGCGAAGCAAATGCACGGGCGTAACAGAATTCACACCTCGGTAGCTGGAGGTCATTCGATCAGCCACTCATATTGGGAGGGAAAACAGAAAGTTTCTGTCGGTTCGCTTGAGGACAGTGGAGGACTCGTCTTGGAGGAGAGGAATAGAAGAACATCTCCACTAGAGTGTTTCGCGGATCAGAGGAAGTCGACGGTCTTGGACTAGCTTGTTTGACCATACTTCCAACTCGGGATCTATATGCACGAATAAGATGGAAGCGTCTACCACATTTTAGGGTTTTGGTTTCCATTTGAAAATCAAAATCGTACAATACAATTGCAAGATACCCACTATGTGGCTTCATTTTAGAGAGTTTAATGCACCTAAGATATGAAAGGGATGGTTCATAAATTACGTCAATGCCTTTGGGGTAGGGGTGAAACGAGATGGTTTGTGATGCGGAGGGCTGAGGGTGTTCTAGAAAGCGTGACGTTACATTTATTCTTATGCATAAAAATGCAGCCTGCGTATGTTTGTCTTCGTAAAACTCAGAAAGTAGTAGATCAATTGACTTGAAATTTTAACACAACGTTGGATTCGAATACGAGTGTTTTTATATAGATATCACACTATATAATAGTAAAAAATGATTTTTACTCCTAGAAAGTATTAGGCTTGATGAGTTTTTTAAACTACCAATGTCGTTAAGTTGAGATCACAGTGTTGTACGGTATACACGGTTTCGAAGTACCACATTATTTAATCATCTGCGATGCCTGCATTGGTGTTTCTATCCGGTGTCTTCAGCGAAACACTTCCAGTTATACCTCGCTCAACACCAGCCGATGAATTGCATGCCTGCTTGAAATATTCAACTTTGTGGAGCACAGCCAAAATTTAACAACAAATATAAGAGTTCAGCTTCAAACCGATCCAACAGCTGACATATTTTCAAGACAATTACTCGAGGTCGGTAACGGAACTGCACATACAAATCCAGAAACCGGAAAAATCACCTTCCCAAATAATTTCTGCAACATCGTGAGTTCAAAAGAAGAATTAGTAGACAAGGTTTTCCAAAGCATCGAAACAAATTATCGAAATCACGCATGGTTGAGAGGAAGAGCAATTGTAGCGGCAACAACTGTCGACGTACACAATATGAACAACATCGTTTTAAACAAAATCGCAGGTGAAACAGTGACATACTTGATGATCATTGTCTCCGTGATGAACCAAAATGAAGTAGTGAATTTTGCAACAGAATTTCTTAATTCTCTCGACCTTCCCGGATCACCGTCACACGTTCTTAATTTGAAAATTGTAGTGCCAATTATATTCCTCCGAAATATCAATAAGCCAAAGTTGTGCAATGGTACACGATTAGTTGTTTAAAAATTGATGATGAATCTAATTGATGCAAAAATTCTTATTGGACCTCGTAAAGGTGAAGATGATGATAATAATGATAATAATAATAATAATAATAATAAATTTATTGTCAAAAAACAGTACAAACTGCTTATGACCACGTGAAGACGTACTGCTTCCACGAAAACCACTCACTGCGACCGATATGGTGTTCGAGTTCAAACGACTTCAATTTCCAATACGCCTAGCGTTTGCTAGGTCTATCAATAAAGCGCAAGGGCAATCTTTGCAAGCGTGCGGTTTCAATTTAGAAAACGATTGCTTCTCTCATTGTACGTCGCATGCTCCAGATTTTGTGTAAAACATGTTTTTTCCTCCTTTCTTTTATTCTACATACCCACAGCGACACAAGGCAGGATATATTTAATCGAATGACGTGTTTGTTCGCTAGAATACTTTTATTTACTTTCCCATTCATTTCGTATCAGACTGAGCCACAGCAACGCGTCGCCGGCTTTAACTAGAATCATATGTGAGATTAAAATTGTCTCAAATGAGGTAAATTTTCCTACAGTGAAATCATAAAAATTTAATCCCTTTCGGGCCATTTTCTACCTGCGACCATTTTAACCTTTCTAATTCTCTTAAGTATACAAATGTTTATACTTTCTACTTTAATTAATGTTTTTCATGTTATGACGACAGAGGGGTAAATGTTTATAAAACTATTTTGTTGCACGATTGTGTTGTTTTATGACTCATATTAATTTAATTTTATGTGTAATCGACTTTAGCACGGTTGTGTACATTAATTCTGTAGCCCCATCCTGGCCCGGGTTTTTCTCCGGTTTTCTTTCGAGTAGAGGCGATTTCTTATACAGATTCTCTAGGCTTTCTCTAGGAGGCGCGCTTATTGAAACAAAAAATCGTGAATTTAGTGTTATTTCAATTCTTATGATTTATAAACTCAATACTCAGAATAATCTTTAGATCTATAATAATTCGTACATGTAAAATAAATTTTTTGTGTTAAATTACAAACATGTTGATATTCTATTAATATTATAACTCGCAGCTAACTTTTTACCTCATCTAGAAATTTTTGCTGAAATTTTTCAATCCGCCTCTCCTTAGGGTCCTTGACCGGAATTGATGGGATGGTCCCTTGCTTGCTTCCGAAGAGTAAATTAGGTTATTATCCTCCAGGTGGTCATACGTAGTTTGTACTGCTTTTTTGACAATAAATTTATTTATTTAATGGGACGAATAAGGTTTTGTGATGTCACGTTAAGTTTGGTATAACGTGCGGTGCGAACAAAAATCCTCAAGGATCGCGAGACGTAGTCTATGAACGATGCCATAAGATTGTTTTACCGTGAAGAACTTATGACTCAAAGGTGAGAGCAATCACTATTTTATCTCTACCACGTACACCATAATACGTTAAAGATGGGAAATCACATCGAGTTTGCCCCATAAGAAATCGTTACATCGAAATTAACAATGACATATTGATGTCGATAGCTCAGAGGTACCCATGCTTGGAGTGTGGCTCAAGCAAAGTTCCAAACATAGTCTGGAGGAGAAATCCACCACACTAGCGTGGACGAAGTCCCTAATGGGGATATATATCACGCGAATACAATTAGAAAACATATGGAGCATGAATAATAATAATATCAAGTGATAGTAAAATTTATTGTGGAAAAATTGTTTTTTCAATCTACTGTATAGTTGATGTGTTATATTTTTAATCATTAAAAAACGGTTCATTGAAAGTGACTTCTAAATTTAAAAAATAAAATAAATTAGCTTTCAAATCTTGCTATAGAATAAAAATTGAGATTCTTATTTTGTCTCTCTGATGGTGATGTGGAATGAACATATATTCGGAGATTGAAGAATAAAATGAAGGAGATAAATAGTATGCAGACACCTCCTATACTGCCTTTTTTTCTTTTTAAACTAATTTCTTCTTTTTGATCTTCTTTCTAATTTATTGAAACTTGTCTTTTAAATTTTATATTATTGTTTATCTATGTGTTTTGTATTGTATGTTTAGTGAAAATATGCGCATTTATTTTAATGGTACGTCTGATATTTGCTTCCTCAAAGTACAGCAATGTATGTTAATATCATACAACGCAAGCATCTATGGTTTTGTACTCGCTAAATCTTTATTAGACCATGTACATTTGACATGTTAATACCTGTTATGTCCCAGTCCCACCTATTTCTTCCTCTTCACTTAACTGTCACTGAATGTTAATCTCACTGAACTTTGACTTCCCAATTAGTTCAGACTTGAGGTGTTCCATTGAACTTCATTTGTATTAATAGTACAAGCTATGATGTAGTTGTAACTTATTTAAACCACAGCCCAGATTTATACAAATCGTGACAGTGTGTATGGCAGTTTCTCGTCGTAAGAGATTCAACGAGTTTGATAAAGTTTGTGGAATAGACGTCTTTGGGACGAAAATGTGATGTTACAAGTTCTCATTTCGTTTTGTCTAACTTTCAGACGGAACTTCGAAAGGCGAATGAACGCAGCTTCTACTTTGTTTCAGAGAGGGCTTCATTATGCACATAGGATCGATCGCATCTATCGATTTTCGACCCATAGAGGAAGTACTAAAAAAGATAAAGACCGTGTTAAAAACGTAACTAATGAGAACATGAACTTAACATTTTATTCCTTCTGTTCCAAGCTATCTCGTTACAAGACTCAATGAAATGTTAACGGGCAGAAAAACCTATAAATATCGACTTTTCAATATTTTAGAGCTTGGAATTAGAAAATTATCTATTATAGATAAGATGGGTGATGTTTGCTAACCTTAAGACGCAATACAATTTGGTTTAGTGGAAAGATCAAGTTGACAGGAGTAAAAATAGCAACAAAACGTTTTTGACAAACCTAGTGTTTCTTTAAGGCCGGTATTACACGGTCATATTTCTATGTCGTATCTATGATCACAGATACGATGAAAGATATGATCAAAGGTTCTCTAAACGAGAACCTGTCATAGATATATGTTCAAATTTGAACTATGATCAAAATTTGTGCAAAGTTTGATCACAGATGCATGACCATGTAATACCTGCCTAAATTATGATTAAACCAATGTGGTTAAAACCGTCAAACACTGCTTTTTGAATACCTCGTGGGAAGAGAGCAATAATTCTATTTTTGTTTCTACAAAACTCCGCGTCCTGTGCGTGCGAATGGGTATCTAAAGTGGAGACGGCGCGGCGGTGCGGGCAATCAAAACCACGCGGACGTCGTCGGGACGGAGGTAAAAGCGTCGTTCCGCCGAGTCATTTGCTTTTTACGCCGCGTGAGCGCGCTGTCGTCGGACGCCGCGTTATGAATCTTCGCTTCCGAAGTCCAGATGACGCGACGCGAGGCATTCGCAGGCAGCGCCGCAGGCGGCAGTAACGCGAAGCTTTAGTTCCCGAAGGGTCCGCTAGAAGTAGGAAATGAAGCTGCGTTGAATATGCGAGGCTCACGTGGAGCGACAAAACGGGAAGAAGTATTGGACGCCACGCCGTCCGGAAACGACGAATAAAAAACGTTACGATGTGCATCTAGAGTGCGAGAGAGGACTGTTGGATGTCGGTGACGAGCTCCACTTTGCTGAGGTTTCGGAAGTGGCGTGCGTTGCATTTCGGGAAATTCTAAAGGTTTTCCGGTAAACTAACCCGCGCCGTTACGAGGACGATGTGATATAGTACTGTGGTATTGCATAAATAAATTTATTTCCAAAAAAGCATTGACAAACTGAGTATGATCACGTGGAGGACTATAAACGTATTTACCCTCCGGAAGCAAGCAAGGGACCATCCCATCGATTCCGATTACGGGCAAAGGCATATTTAACATTTCAGCTAGCTCCTTAATCAGAATAACAAGTTAGACGTGTTACTCTATCAACAGAATACCAACAAATTTATATTCAATAAAACACATACAAGACAGTTCAAGGGTACGTATTATTATCAAATTAGATTATTCGGAATGTATTGTTTATATATTCTACTTATGAAAAAAACTGAAAATTGGAGATTAAAAATTACAATAGACCGCCACCCCTACGCATGCAGTCTGGAGAGCCGGCATATAAAATCCGCCTGTTTCCGAAGGAAAATCGGAGAAAACCCTGATGAGGATAAGGACCATACGAATAAGAACTGTCACTGTGAGGAAGGAAAAACAAATATTCATTCCCTACAATAATGCTACTACAAGCAGAGGGTCACCGAAAGGATCTGGGGAAGATTTCGAATTCCAGTTCTTCCATCAGCACCCGCCAATCAGTACATATAAAGGCTATATAAAAAATAAAAGTAAAAATTATTTCAGAATATACTTTCATGCGTACTAGCACGTAGTTTAAACATTAAGATACTTAACAAATAAATAATATTGAAAGATAGTACTGTGTTATATGTCACACAATCAAATCTAAACTTTTCTCAGCTACTAAAATACTATAACAACTAACAAAAATTTACCACCAACAATTTATCAGTGATTAACTATTAATAATAATCTCTCCTTGTGCGACGTATGAATTCCTTCTTGAAGATATGAAACTGAGAAATAGTAAAATTTCCCAATGACAACTTTTCAATTTTTATTGGTTTACCATTGAAACTATTATTCATCATTGGAGGATGATCTTAGGAAACAGCTCCCCCATCCACCACCACCACGAACCACTACAAATTACGTCTCGTAGCGCCTTAAGAAAAATTAGTTCTTAAAGAGCTTCTAAAACAGAACAACATACAAAAATCTCTTAAATTGCGTTTAACCACTCCGCTAGATTAATTATGTTATGTTGAATCAAAATAGGAGACGAGATCGCAAGATGAATGTCAATGAGAGACTGAACCTGAGGCGAACGGGATGGCGTAACTGGTTGCGCTTCAGCGCGACAAGCTGATATTCCCAGGTTCGAATGCCGATCCCATCATTTACATTCAACACAACAACATAATTAAATAGAAGAACAAAGAATGCAAAAGAAGATACTTCCCTGTCGGGGAAGGTAATACAAATGACACGAAAAAAAGAAGAAAAAACGAACACATTTGTTGATAGCTGACGAAGAGAATTAGCGAATCGTAGGAACAGAGCATAATGTATGAATGTAAGCTTCTTTTCCATCTCAAGTGTGGAACAGTAGAACCAGAGAATCCTTATAAACGACCAACATCCATCGACCTCAAGAGAGAAGCTGCAAACAATTACACAGCTGCTTTGGCGTTGAGCGAGAGGAGTTTGCCAACCGTTGTGGATATTCTGCGCACAAATTTCGTGCTTTCGACAAGTAGTTGAATACTTGCGTGAATATTGAGCTATTTCAAGTTTTGTACTTTTATGTTCATCATTTTGTTTATTGGAAATATAGCGTGCTATTGACGCTCATCAACATGGGGCGATAGTAGTAGGAGGTGAGTGGTAGGGGCAATTGTTAGTAGGTGGACCACTCAACTATTTGTACCACTAGACGCACTCTGGTTTGTACTTCCCTTCTGACGAAATTTTTCGCACATATGGAACCCTGCCCCCACCTAAAGAAGTTTCCACTCCTGTATATAGTCTCCTTGGCTCAATATATTACTTTGACTTTCATTTTTATTTCGAAACTGAATAAACGGAGAAGAAATATTTCTATTAAAAACACCAGGGTTATTCATCCCCTTATCATTACTTTTTAAAGCAAATTATTTCCCTGACGAGAGTTTTAGAAACAACTGTGCAGTCTTTCGCTGCTTGGAGTTAAGGCAATTTCAAAAGAGAAGAGAAGGATGTCAAGGAAGTTGAAGATAGCGTCTACAAGAAGGCGCGCAACGAACTTATTGAGCAACAGTGGCAGTGAGGAGAAGAAGGGCTCTTTTGCATAATGCAGCGAATTGAGGCGAGAGGTAGGGGTTGTAGCTCGACGTCTGATTGGGGCTTATCTGCAAGTCTTCGTCTCCTAGTGAAATGAGACTCTTCTCAATTTCTGCCTAATTCAGACACTTCGTTACAGAAGTCCGGATTTGCACTTCGCTGCAGCCTCGTCTCATTAGAGGAAGTCAAAGATTTCCTTTTATTCTGAGGCGTGATTTCAACGTTTTGTTCGTTGGGGCATAATATTCAGATATAATAAGTCAAGACATAAATAAATAATATAAACGGTTCGCTTAATGATAGAATTTTTTCTTTAATTCACTTAAACCATGATACAGATTGCATATATTTCCTCTGTGTACCTACTTGTCTATGTGAAAACGTCTGGGTAGGATTTTGACCAATTCACCACCCGTTCATCTTCCACTATTGTACACCTGGAAAGTGAATAGTGGTGTATAGTTGTGGAAGATGAACAGATGGTGTAGTGGTCAATACCTCTGCGATCAAAAGAGATGGCTCGGGTTCGTCGTCATTTTTACACGACGGAAGATATATGATAGAAAATGTATCATCTTGTAGCCCATAACCAAAATTTTATAAGTATTCGTCACACTAAAAATATTTCCGTGAAAAATAGGAAATCACCCCGATATTTCCCAATAAAAAAGCATGGGATTGCGAATAACAAGGACACATTTTTGTCAATGCATGGGGTACGCTGGCCAGGTGCAAACACGAACTTTTGATACCCCCCAGAGAGTTGATTAAATACTCGTAAAATAAAATTAAATACAATCAAAACCTGATAAAAAAAATTGTTATATCGCAATCTTTTTTGGATATGGCAAAAATACTGTAATTGGATGCATTCAGTTGTTTCATTATACCGTAATCAAGCGGGGGGCGGCGGGGGTTAACCAGGGAGCATTTTTGTTTAAGAATTATGGTTTTACAACACAAATTTTATAAATATTATCTTTAAATAAAATGCATCAAATAAATAATTAACAATTATAAATCTGGTATTATTAATAACAATAACAACTATTTATTGAAGTTATTAATATGTTATTAATCTGGTATTATTAATTACAATAACAATTATTATTAATAACAATTATTAATCTCGTAACACTTTCACAAAGTATGCCATTTAACAACTTCAATTTTATCTGTTAAGAGTTCAGGTCTAATGGGATTTACTATACCGTCGCCAATTTGTTAAGACCAATTTACTTCTGTTACTACAAGTAAAGAAGAGAAGATGGACCATTTTACTTTTCCAGTTTTAAAAAGGTGTTTGACTGGTTATTTATTATCTCGTCACGAGTCAGTACAACAGTGTCGTCTCTCTTGGGAATATTTCCTAAATGGATGTTGAGATATGTTGACTTTACAGCACATTAACATCCGAGATTTCGCTCCACTCGCGCCAAAGATGTTTGGAAATTGTATAATCGAAAAAATATCCAAAAAAATCAGTGAATTCGATAAAACATCCGAACATCTTCAAAATCTGGTGGTCACGCTTCATTTCCGATAGAGTCAGGTGAGAAAGAGCAGGTCAGATGGATATCACTGAAGTAATCTGCAAGCGATACTTTAATTCAATTGGACACACGCTTAGAAAAGATGGTGAAGAAAATCGAAAAATTCCTTGATGTGGAACCCTCAAAGGTAAAAAAAAGCGGGCACGCCCAAAGAAGAGCTGGAGAAGATCCATCTTGAAAGAAGGTGGCAAAGTTTGAATGAGTTGCGAGCGATGACAACTGATCGCGGGAGATGGAGAAATTTTGTGGACGGCCTTTGCTCCAATAGACATTATTATTATAAAATATCGGAACCAAATACGATTTCATTGTCATATTTCATGAATAATGTACGAGTAATGTTATTTTATTTTTATTTTACTTTCCTCACCCGTTCTGGGGCTATCTGGCTAATACCGGGTATTTATATCCCTGTATTCACTCTCTGTTAAATTCTTCTCTATTCAATCTTGTTGTTCAATATCATTCTCTTCTCTCTCTTAAATACATCTCTCTTTCAAGTTCTCTCTCGTTTTCAGGCTGTTACAAATTTGTGTATTTTGAACTTGTATCTAGCCTCCTATGTGTTGTCTTTGCCATGGGTGTGGTTGGTTTCGTTTGGACTCCTCTGGTCGTGCCAGAGGAGTTTCCTCCCCTAACCCCATGGAAGTAGGAACCTTCCTACTACCTAGCTCTCTCATAAATCTTTCTTGTTGCTATTATTAAAATAGTGAACATATATTATCACAAAAAACATTAACTTTAAGTTACACTGCATCAAAGCAACTCCATGGAATTGAGGGGAGCCGCCGACGTATATATCCGTCAAAAATACGGAAGAATCAAAGAATAAAAATATATAGTGTTATAAACACATGACCAAGTCCCTCCGTGGCTACAGTGTCAGCGTGCTCGCTCGTCACCAAGTCATCCTGGGTTCAATTCCCAGTGGGGCAACAAAAATTTGTAGCTTTTCAATTTTATATCACAGTTCATATAGCTGTGGCGTTTGAAAAGTTCACCCTCTGCGGCTAACAACCGCATTTGCAAAACTCGGATACAGGTATTTATATTCTCTCTGGACGCTGTTCCCCCAAACATTCAAGATGTGTCTAGTAAGTAAACTCACACAGAACTGAGCCTTCCTATCAATCGTTATCGTGGTCCTTAATTGACCTATTCGAGAATACATACTTACATACACATGAACTGAGTAATTTACACTATACCCCTCATTCTAGAGTGCGGAGTCAAAGTTTGTAGCAAAATCGAGTCTCGCCTTCCGCTTCAAAAGCAGCGAAGGAACAAGTCATAACCGCTGGTGAAAGAAAAGTGAAAGCTCGTGGCTACACCGTATCAAGCCTTTCCTCCTCTCTTTGAAATCGCCGCGCCGCCGCGGCTCCGAACTTCTCGGAACAAACGCGAAGCCAAAGAGAAGTTTATCCCGGCGGTGTGCGGGCGCGCAAACACCCAACTTGCGCGCTGACTTCCCAGCTCCCTCCGATGGAGCAAGCACATCGTAGTTGTAAAACGCCTTAGGGTCTTACACCTCCGCAGGAAGGAAGGTAATAGCTTCTTTACGAGTCGAATCTCTACGTTCACACTATTAGAGGAAGTGGATTACGCCTCCGTGTCCTCACTTCGCTTTCCGTTGTATAATTCCGCTAGAGAATAAAGTTAAAAGCGGACTGGGATTTAGAACGGGGGTACGAGGACCAACCCCATTAGTATTTAGTGGCGCCGATATGGAGTTGACAGGGATAGTTTGTCCCCGGTTCCAAGAAATGCGGCTCTTTTGGTGATAGATAAATGAAACCGAGAACAGAAAATTCTCAAGCACTTTTTGAAAACTTGAAAATATTACCGCTTAGGAATTTGTGCATATGTAAAGTGCTAAAATTGTTTTTTTCTAGCAGAAGTAGCAAAGAACGTGACAATGTAAAAGAGAGAAGTAGGATATTGAGAAGAAAGTTGAACACAAGCTTACCGAGACCTAAGGTAACTATTTTCAAGAAATGTGATTCTTATTTATCTCCAAAGTTTTTTAACTGCTTACCTGATTGTACTTGCAGTATCAAAATGATGTGGATCTGTTTCATCATTCGGTGTAGAAGCAAATAATTTTTTTATGTATATGCTCAGTGGTGTTTCATGATGAATGTGAAATCTAGAACTTAACATAGCTGAACCCTGAACTTATTTCAATATTGTGTATGTTGGAGAGGTTGTATATTTATTGCTCTTGATTCTGTCATTGAATCGTTAAACGTAAGTTTGTATTTTTTTATTAGCAGGGTATTGCTCAATTGTGCCTGTCGCTGAAGCGAGCCATTGTCAGACCCTGTCCACTGTTCATTGTTGTGGCAAATTTGCATGCCGTCCCAAACAGGATTGTATCCTCGGGATGTACGCTTTATTGATCATAGAAGTGTATAGCATGAGTAGGTATATGTTGGGATTTGATTTTGATTATATCAAACCTGTAATTGTTATATTGTACTTTAAAAAATGAATTAATAAAGAAATTTATTCATTCAAAGTTGAAAAATTATTGCCAGGAAGAATGACTCATTTGTTAGCTCAGAAAAAGGGGTCCTACGGATATAAAATACTGATGCTAAGTAATAATTGATAAATGATTGATGGTTGTTAAATTACACGAAATTAAGAACGTTTAAGATTTGTGAGTGCGATATAAAAACTGCAGTTGATTTAAATCTTCTTTTATTAATTTATACATTAAATATCTTAATTTATTTCAACTTAATATATTTCTACTTTGCAAGTTACTACGTATTTTATTGATACAACCTTTCCAACATGTAAAGATGAATGTTCGCTTAGATGTTTATTGAATTGATAGTTAATATAAAAAAATAATACTATTCGATACATCTTCTTCAAACTAGATAAAATTACCTGAAAACATCTAGCCGAGAGAGCGAAATATTTCCAAGATTTACCTGTCACTCGTGAACAAGAATTCATCTTTTTTATAAAGAAGCAAAATGCGTGTAATAGCAGTTTATAGAGCAAATACATCACCGAGGTTAGGGAGAAGGTAAGGGAACTGTTTCTGAGCATATTTCTATTTATCGCGCGACGGGGAACTGTCAGAAACCAATCCAAACCCCGTGAAATTTCAGGGCGAGTTCGCCTACTACTTGTTAAATTGTAATAAGAAAATAATATGTGATTATATTTAGTTAGATAGTAGTATGTATATATTTACCGATAAATTTTGTGTGCTGAATTAAATTAATTTTATCGATGCGTTTAGAATTTTATTAAATAAAAAACATATTGGAGAGGAAAAATTTCTAGTAATGGAGTGTTTATTAATACGCAAAAATATTAATTACATATTCTACTACAATTAACGTCCATTATATAATCTAATTAAATAAATAACGAAATACTTACGACATTTTATGGACGAATAATAT
>NNCF01127484.1:415824-426271 GCA_002313205.1 Laupala kohalensis | reverse complement strand
TTTTCCTCCGCGTAGAGGCGGATTTTTTTACTGATTTGCTGGGCTCTTGCCTTGGGGAGGCATAAATCTCGAATTAAGTGTTATTTATTAAGTACAATTTATAAACAATACCTTCCCAATAATCTATAGTTTGATAATAATACGTACTTCTGAAAGAACATTTTTGCATTTAATTAAATACAAATTTGTTGGTATTATGGTAATTTTATAACACGTACCGAACAATTTTTTTTGTTAGGAGTGTGTTGAAAAGTTAAATCCGCCTTTTAATCTTAGGACCCTTGATCGGAATTGATAGGATGGTCCCTTGCTTGGTTCCGGAGAGTAAATTAGTTTATTGTCCTCCACGTGGTCATACGCAGTTTGTACAGCTTTTTGACAATAAACTTATTTTATTTTATTATATTTCTTCTGCAATGTCAGAATATATTGATTTTAGAAAGACTCATATGCACAGAGATTACAGATACAAATGAACCGTCATAGTCCGTCGCTTCGTCTTTTGTTATTTGAAGAGGAGATCTGCTGCGAAGACGTTACAAGGCATTACGTCAACTGTATGTAGTTGTATTGTAAATACTAGTACTTTATTTCAATTCTTTACTTCCATTACAGAACTTGTATATATTACTTGTTTTATCATATCACTATCTTTTCTGAAAATGTTTATGTCAATCTATTGTGTATGTGTCGTGACCGTTGGTGTCCCGTGGTTCCCAACGGTGCTCAATGAATCGATAGTTACAATATATTTAAAAGATACTCTAAAACTACATAAAATACTATAAAAATCAAATTACGTTAATAAATGGTACTAAAATAACTAATAAATAAAATCATTAAAAGTTCAAATGCAGAGATTGGTAAATTAACAATACGCTTGCTGCTGTTCATTCATTGAGAGTAAATTCCGAGGCATGAACAGGCCACGGCTCTACTTAAAGGGCATCTGAAAGGCCTGCAGATTAAAGGCCTCGCCACATTTTTTACATAATTAATATTTTCCTAAATAAATCGCCTTATTGAAATTGAATTTAAAACTAAAATTAAATTATAATTAATACGTCCAGTCATAAAATGTTTTAAACAATCTTTGAATTCCTAGTGAATTTTCTCGCACTAGAGTCATTGTGCATTTTACAATAAGTTATTAAAGAACACAATTTTGTTTTAATGCATATATATATATATATATTTCTTACGACGGAAACATCTTCATCTGTATTCGAACGTGATATATTCTGAAATGTCCGTCTCTTTTTAAGGTTTTTGTTCGGAATTCCATCGGAATCGTGTTTTTTAAAGGAAGGTTTGCTTTCAAAGACTAAATTAGCTGCATATAGTGCTATAGGCAGTAGTGTTTTTTAAATTTATGTAATCAGACAAATAAAATTGTTTCAAGAAACTCATTCGCCAAAATCCTGTCCAGATTTTTTAAATGAATTCTTTTTCCATCCAAGTCTTGATCTAAATACAACACAAATATTGATGTTAATACTCATAATAGGAATAATATTTATATATCATACGCAGTTTGTAACTGCTTTTTAGACAGTAATTTATTTATTTGTTTGTATAATAATTTGTCGCACAGGTGTATCAACGGTAACATCTGAAGCGTACGTACTCATATTTTTAACAAAACATTCAAGATTACTATATTGGTTTACACAGATGCATTAATTTTGAAAAATTATCAATGGTTCAGGGTTTGTTTTCTTTGTAAATTAACGCAATAAAAAGCAGGGTATTTTTTACAGTTCAGGGTTCGTTTTCTTTGTAAATTAACGCAATAAAAAGCAGGGTATTTTCTACATTTCTTGATAGATACGATGCACGATAGCGTGACATTTCAAGATGGTTGAAATAGTAGGTGATAAATTCGGTCATCTTGAGTCTGCTGGGTGAAACCGGAGTCCCACATCTAATGGCGTCATTAGGTTTTTAAGATCCTTGAAACCACTAAAACGAACATAGATGAAAATTTCAGTTACAACGATTCCGACGAATTCTATACAGCATGTAGCTGCAGAAACCTATGTTTATCTTAATGTCATTTTTCTCTTCAAAATATCAAATTTTACGATAAGTGCTTCAAGTTATTGCTTAAAAATTAAATACCATTTCCTGTGGAACTAAAATTTATGTTAAGAGGACTATTTACTTTTTAAAATATTTTCATGTTTATTTTACGATATTTTATTGCTTTTTTATATTGAAACACCTCCATCACAAACTTACAACACGAAATAAAATCCCAGAAAATCATTCGTGTAAAAACAAAGTCACAAACAGGTTAACCATAAAATGTAGAGAAATTCACTGGCAGCTGACAGAGAAATGTGAAATTTCCTAGAATGTTCTCTGAGTGGTATCGCATCCATGCGGTTTTCAAGAGATACAGGATTGCACATAATACATCAATTTGGAAGTAATATTCCCCAGTAAACGTATTGGAGTTTATAGAACAAAACCTATAGTGATCCTCAATGATATCCTTTCTATTGATTTAGAGGTTTGAAACTGGAAAACGAAGAGATAACATGAGAAACCAAGGACTGAGAAAAAATAACTAAATTGACACACGGAATAATGAAATATATTCTTGTCAAAACCAAGGGCAGGAAATGGAAGAAAAGGTATATTAATTTATACAGAATGTATCGTTTGCATTTAGAAATACAAATTGTTTTAACCGAAGGCCGAAAACGATTTAATATATTAGAGGACACGAAATTTATCTAGGTTAAGGAAAATCGTAGTAACATGTTCATGCGACCAAGGAATAGGCATCATGTATGGGATTACCCTTCATATGGAGGAGAACGAACAGAATATGTTGAGTATACAACACAAAAGGAAATGATAATACCAAATGATAAAAGAGATCATAGAAAGGCAAAGAGATAATAATGAGAGGTGCAAACTTATATTGACGGCGATAACACCAATGCGGAATGATGAAATATTTGCTTAAAGACACACGACACCAAATATTTGTAGATGCAAAGCAGTTCACAAAAATTACGTAAAAATAACAAAACTTAAAACATACTGGATAAACTAAAGAATTAGTTAACTATTTGGTACTTGCATTTGGTATTAAAAAACAGAGATTATTTAAATAGATTAGTTCATTTTGCTGAGCAAAAGAATAACGTATGATGCTTACTCACATCGTCATAAAAATACGAACATTCTTAGTAAATACAAATATGATTCATAATTTCATTCAATTTTGATTTACTTATGGATTAAAAACATCACGTTTTCATGACTGACCTAAAAATCTTACTTCATTTAATCATTTTCTATTTTATTTCATGTACCTAATGAGTGAAACATGTATTAGGGAAAATAATGATATTAACAATATCAATAAAACTTATTTTTAAAATTTTATTGTCAAAAAAAGCACTTTTAGACTGCGCATGACCACGTGGGGCGTAAAAAACTAAGTTACTCTTCGGAAACAAGCAATGGACCATCCCATCAATTCCGATCAAGGGCTCATGGGCAGTGGCGGATTTTAATATTTATAAAACAAATTATTTAATAAATACGTACTGCTATCCATTTATTATTCTAAAATAAACTGTAGATATTTGTGCAGTAAAAATTGGAGATTAATAAATCCAAGGTATTAATGAATTCCCGCCCAAGGAAAATCCGCCACTACTCGGAGGAAAACCCGGGCCAGGATGAAGTATTAAATAAAAAAACTTCACCTTTATTGCTAAGATGATAAAAACTCCGTCATTGCAAACACAACAAAAATTGGGATTATGATGTTGACCTTGACCAATATATATTCTATAACGGAACGATATATTCGAGGATTGGTCATCAATAACAGATTCTTTTCACAACGCTAACGTTTCGGTGATTTATTTTGCCTTCATTAGGGCTACAAAGAACATACACAATTTACATTATTTCTAGTAAAACTTTGAAACACCTTATTTACAAAAACAATACATCAATGATTACTCACTATCTAACTATGAAATAACTGTTACAAAAACATACCCAAAAAGTCTTATTACAATACAAAACAACATATCAGTATGATATGGAACCACTCCATCATCACTTACCACCCGCCATAACTTCTAAATGCAACCCACTACATTTCTACAACCATCCTGGAGTAGGTCAAAAACAAAAATAAAAATGGCAATTCGTAAGTTCAGTCATGACGAAACAACCCTACCACTGCTGCCAATCCATTTGTCAATAATATTTTTGTACATGTTACTTAAATTGTCAGTATCAGTTTGTATGTTACAAGATCTATCGCTTTAATTAAAGAAATGGATCACATCATTAAGTTATCTCTTTTTGTAATTAGGTTCAACATATAAAATTTTTGCATTTTAAAAATCAAAACTTCGTTGATTTGCCAATGCATGTTTGCTAAAGCACACATGGGTTGATCCTCCTTAAGATCATACATATGCTGTTTGAATCTCCTTTTAACCAACTGGGAAACGTTGAAAAAGGAATCTTTTATTGATGTCCAATCCTCAAATAAATCGTTCCGTTTCAAGAACGCCAAACAATTAAAGGTGAACACGAAGCGAAAAGAAATTGGAGCCAGATTCGCCTGGACAGGAAATGAACCCGAGCGTCCCGTTGTTGAGACTGGAACCTGAAGGGGCTGTGCACGCCCCCCCCCCACACCCACGCAAGGCCCTTCGCCGCAGACGGTCGCAGGAGAGAGGCAGGGTGCAAAAGGGCACCGTTTATTGATCGTGGGCGGTGAGCGAAGGGGAGAGAGTTGGGCGGAGTGGACGAAAGATACGGGAGAATATAGAAGACGGAAGGGGTTATGTCCATAGTACGACCCGAATATGTGGATAACCGCATATATGAGTAATCCTATTCTCATCTTTATTTGTACGTACAAGAGAACGTAAACTATATGTTGAAACTATAAGAAGGAAATACTTCAAACGATATTTTGTGCGTAAATAAATTTCTCTTGAATCAGTGTCTCGTTTTGAGGCTTTGTTCAAGAAAAAGCTCATATAGCACGCACACTTTGCTAAGTAGTTCATCTCAGTCGGAATTTTCTCTATAGTATCCGAACGACTCTCCTCCAAACGTTATGAATTTTGCAGCAGATGGTGAAATGGTCCACTGCATTCATCTCAAGCCAGGCGTAATTGTATACTGTACTTTCGCCGAAAGCCAGGTGTAATTGTATACATGTATTGTACTTTTGAGGCATAATCTTTACATATAACAATAACAACAATATAACAATTTTTGAAAAAATTTAACAATATTAATTAATCTAAGTAGAAATTAAAAAAAAAAATAATTCTACACTCTATGTATGTATAGAGTGTAGTTCTGCCGGACGAGCAAAAGAATGAGGAACTAGGAATAATCAGGATGATGATTAAAGAGATGTTGATGTATGAAAATGTTACGTTAAGACGAGATTATGTGAAGGAAAAATTAAAGGATAATGCAATACCACGCTCTTCTGAACCTCATGGTCTTTTAACATTTCTATTGTTTTCTTTGTAATCTTATTAATAGATCAACTATAACTTAAGTTTAATAAAATTTTAAATTGCTTCAAATTGTTGCTTGTGATTTGACAAATAGATGAGTGTAACAAAAAATACATCTTCTTTCTTATAAGAAAGGAAACGGAAGTGTTCAGAAATTTTTGTGTTCTATTTTTTGTTCATTTTCTCAGTTTAGATTACAAGTGATTGCATGCTAAGTACGATTCATGACTTATATTTTAATTGCGTCCAAGCCTCCACTACGTATCATTAATGGTAAGATTTTTTCCCATTTAGTTTAATACTAGCAAAGACATTATTTTTTCCTAGCAGTTAAATCCAAAAATCCTTTATTGGAGTAAAAAAAGTTTTTTCTCAACTATGTGCAATATAAACGTAGAGCCATTCCACAAGGCTACGAACAGGAGATTTGTTATGCCTCTTCGATTCTTTTCTGTATTTAACTTTTCGTAGTAATTTAGTGCACAAAAAAATAACACGTGTATCATATTTCTTTGTACACCAATCTCGCAGCGGTGCTAGAGAGCGAGTAGAGATGGAACTTGAAAACTGAACACGGCAAATGAAAAATGAAATGAAAAAGAGAAAGAAAAGAGATGAGAAAGAAGAGAGTTTGAAAATGCTATGCGCCATTTCCCTCAGTAAAAATTATGTTATGAGGCCACAAGTCCCCCCTTAATAATGAAATGCCGTTTTAACATTATATATAAAGGTTATATAACGATGAATAATGAATTTAAAAATGTGCGAATTAATCTGATGAGGGTAAATAAAAATCTGTATAAAGCGTATAACTGCAGTGTACATCGCGTTCACTCCTTAACCCCTACAAAATATATTACAAACATGACATACAATAATATTATATCAAATTCGAAATTTTTGATAGTTATTAATTCTTGTAACCAATTATTATTATTTCGTTTCGAGAAGTCTGGTTTTTTTAAGTACGCGTCGCCAAATGTCAAATGTGAAGCTCTATATTCCTTGGCATACAAGAAGATAAACGACGCGTAAATAAGGAAACTTTGAATAGTGTGTAAATATAATTAATAATAATAATATACCGATAAATTTAAAAGCTATAAAACATATTACTTCTTGTTACTATTAAAGAAGGAAAATTTGTGGTTATGATACAGCCACAAATTTTCCTTCTTTAATAGTTCTTTTCTGTATGGTGATGAACCAATCACAAGGCAGAGGTAAGGTACGACTACAATAGGAAAATATATTTCAAAGAGCATTGATGTGTTGAAAAATATACAACAACAAAAGATAACACATTAAAATCCCCACGTTGTTATATTTCTCACAATAATAGATTAACCGCCATCTGAAAAATAGAAACTAGAGAATCCTTTTCATGAGAAAATGAAATAATGTATCAAATTTAAAAAGTCGGAAAATAAAATGCTCCATTAAGTCTACCTCTTGAAATAGAATAATAAAACGAAAAAAATATTTTATTTCGGTGGAGTTCAGTATGAGTTAACAGAAAAAGAGCTACGCTCACGGTATGCATTTCATATGAAACAAAGTGTGTTATTTTAATATCCCCTTTCCTTTAAAATATTAAATATTACTGAAGCGCCCTCTGTTATTTCATCTGAGACAATATTTCAAATGGCTACGAGTTGAAAGTTGAGAGAGGAACCCGAGTAAACCCGTGCATGGAGCAGTTCCACCAACAGGTGTCGTGTGATGGGATACAACACACTGCGGCTTTTGCAACTCCGAGCGCCGAAGCACACCGCAACAATAACAGCTGGTGTTCCTGGGAACACGTTGCGCGTGGCAGGAGTACACAGTGGAGCAGATGGAGATTCGCAACATAATGATTTAATCATTTACTCAATGAATCCGGGTAATGACGTATAGAGAAGGGAATAAATAAATAAATAGTTCAAACCTGAACTGAGGTACATATGTGAATTTCTCACACCGATTAAGGTAGTGCTTCACATAAAAATGTTACGTTTTGTTTATATTTCGTAAACTAGTTGACATTATGACTGTTAATATGTGGACAAAGTTCCATGACTTCATGAGAATAGTTTGCGATTTATTGTAACTTCAATTTAACATGGTCTCTTACGAGATCTCACGAATTTTCAACTTTATCTGAAAAAGAAACTATATAAGCAAATGGAGGAATTTCGTGAAACTTTTTGAAATTATTTACTGGTATTCTGAACGTATGAAAAGCCTATTAAAATCATAAGTCACGAAATCTAAATTGACATATTCGAGAAAAAGTAAAATAATGGCTGGATATTTGAAATTACGTAGTGAAACGTCACAACGCCGCACTACATCAAGCGAACCACTTATTTCGTCTTTCGCCACCAGAGTGCGAAACCTAACACTATGTCTTCTCTACCTTTCCCAATACATGGAGTTCAAAGAGATGAGAGCAGTGATGTATCATTTTTCATTCTTTCAAATTGAAATCGAAATAAAATACCTTGAGCTATTTGTTGTTGTCTTTCCACATAAAACAGGATGATTTTTGAGATTCTACGAATAATCAACGTTGGAAATAACTTCAAATACTTTTATCTATGATTTCGGTGATAAACAGGTGATACTGTTTGTTTTATTTACTTCCTGTCATTTCGTAACGCTTTATATCTATCTCGTCACAGAATTCTGTGTTAAAATATATTATTTACAGAAATATTCTTTTTAACGATTGAAACTGCAACAAAGCATTGAATTAGAAAAAAACTAGAAAAATAAACAAAAAGATTTATCACACATTACCTTCAAGAAAAAAAAATACATAGCCAAGTTAATTCTTCAAACGATAAGAAATAATATAAAATAACATCTCCTCGCATCAAACGATTTGCACGAACATTAAATATGACACACAGTTGCACAAGATAACAAGAACATCCGGTAAAATGAGCAGTGGACACATCTGATACTTAAACTTACGCAGCGAAAAGATGCAGCGTAACCGGGTGAGAGATTACGACTAGTGTGTAGAGGTCGCGAGGGAGGAAGGTTAGCGATACCGAGAGAAACATAAGATGCAGACAATCCTCTATTCTCCTTTTAAAAGAAACTTCTTACAATGACACATCTACGAACATATACGCTTTGGATTCACACCTCTGGAAAACTTATAACTGGAGTCAGCGTGGCTCAGTGGGTAGAGCGCTGAACTATTGGCTGGATAGCTGGAGTTCAAACCCTGGTGAGGTGGGGATTTTTCATCACACCCCAACATCCAGACTGACTCCCAAGGCCTACTCAGCCTGCTGTAAAATGAGTACCAGGGGCTATCCTGGGGTCAAACCGGTCGGAGCGAGATGCTGACCACATCTCCTCCTCCTAGTGCCGAGGTCAAGAGCTCTACCCTCCGCGAACACCTTGGGCACCTTCGGGACCTGTTGTGGGAGAGTTTGACTTGACTTGGAAAACTTAAAACTACGCGCCATAAACATATTTTACTCTACCTTTGCTTCATCCATGTTACACAATATTCAAGCTTCTTGAAATAGTAAACAAATGTGTAAATACAGCAGATGGAAATTATTTCACTGCGTCTATACCAAACTTTCAAGCGAAATACCGCTAATGCGGTTGTAATATATACTAATTACACTTTGCATACAGTATATTCAAGCAAAATCCAGTTCTTGAAAAATATTCAAAAATGTACTTTAACCTTCATGTGAAGTGCCCTTTGTGTTCAAGCAAAACGAAAATTGAAAGCATGTGCATGTCAAAAATAAATTCTACTCTAAATACGAAAAATGAAAACATAATATTTTTCCAATCGGTCAGGAGTTCTGCGCACAGACGGACGAACAGGACGGACCGGACGGACGTCCAGTCACGAACCACTTTTTCGGAGTCAGGAGGCTCCAAAACGGATATTTCAGCAAAAATCTCGTTTTCGATTTTTTCCACGATTACAATATATTCTACGTATATGAGAAAGTAAAAAAGATGTGTATANTATATATATATATATATATATATATATATATATATATATATATATATATATATACACGTTTTTCCCAAACAAACAAGTTTGTAACGACTCCCTTTGTATTATTTAATATACAATGCTTAAAAACTTAATGCTTTAGTTGTGTTTGGTTTCATACTGCAGATTCTAAACACAACATCAGATTCGAACAAGTCAAAAATAATTTTCAATAGAAATGTTCGCACTGCGAGGTAGCTCAAGCGGTAATAATCAACTCGGACGAAGATATTACAACTCGGGAGACAGCAGATAAACAAAAAGCAGACACGAAGCAAAATGACACAAGCAATTATAAATTTCAAGCAACAATAATATACAACTTTAAAAGCGAACGATGTAAAAGTAATGTTACATTAAAATGCACCAGAAAAAATCTGGAGTGTGTCCCACTCAACTTTCCAATTTTAATTCATAACAAGAGACCAATGAGACTAAACTCTCTACATTACACAAAAAAATGTAAGAAAAATACATAATATATTATACATGTAACAAGATGACTTATTTAAAAGATCAATGGAATTCAAAATATTTATCATCACATAACGTGTTACAGTCCGTCATCATCTAAACCTTCAAGTATAGATTGCTTAAATTTTCTTCCACATTAAACTAATGGCAGTAGCCTTACAGGCAATTACAAAAATGCGCCTCCAAACAGGATGTGGAGCGCGATGAGTAAATGAAGTCCAAGAATAGGTTTCTATTCCCAATGCATCCAAAGAAATCTCAAGTTCGGTTTGAATGCATTAATTTATTCGTGAGTTATAGGGGGAACTAAAGTCTTAAGTTACATTCATCGCCAAAGTTTTGAAAATAGACTCTCCAGGAGCAAATTCGCAAAGATCCAAAGATATCTCAATTTTCTTTTCCACCGATTACAATACTTTCCTTA